>JABSTQ010004198.1:0-22801 GCA_013358835.2 Ixodes persulcatus
TTCAGCGCTGCTCCTGCTTGCCCACCGGAACCTCTCGTCCTTGTGGTCAAACCATGATAGAAGTGCGGTAGTGTCTTGAAACCATTTGAAACGATCTTGTTCACCATGGCGTGTGCAGTATTGTTCCCTCTGTTCTAGAATGGCGAGGCCCAGAACTCTCAGTGCTTTCTTGCATCCTGTAACTTCTTGCAGAGCATTAAAGACAGTGGGTTAAGATCTTCATGCTCATCAGAAAGGCCTCCGCATGCGAAACACAGGCCAGATAATGTGATTACAAAGTTCGGCTCGCGCCGGAAATGCAGGTTCAACTTTGAGATGTGACACAACATGGTGCCATCTTAGCGTAGGACTTGATGTGCATTAGCATGAATGTTGGCACATCGGCTTAGTTCTGAGAATAATTAAAGTCGACGCACTCAAGTCACATTTATGTAAACGTGGCAAACCTGAACGAGATAAACGGGAATTGAAGGTAACAATACTAGGAGGAGACTGAGGGAGAGGGGGAAATGAGACAGCTTTGGGGACATCAGAATGCCGAGCTTTGGTTGGAATGATTGGGAGTAGATCTAACCTAGCTGCCTTTGTCTTCATTACACTCGTCAAACAAGTTAGAACGCGGAACACCAGCATCTGGCGTTCTGCTCTTGCATCAGCATGTGTTCGACACGTGTAGTGCAGACCAAGGCACCTGGCGTTAGGCCCACCCAATAATCATTCCAACCAGAGCTCAGCTCCTGACGTCCTCGTACACTCTTGTCTCTTCCTCTCTCTCAGTTGCTTGGCGCTTTTGACATACTGAAACCCGTGACAGGTAAAGGACAGACACAACTTCGCTATTCAGCAAATCGCCCCAGGCCACAAGTATACTAGTAGCCCCTTCTCTTGGCAAATAGCACGCGCTCGCCGGACGGATTATTGTGCCGCTGGTAAATCTGGGCCGGCTTGCTAGAACAGCGTCTCAGCTGAGACTGGGTGAAAGAAAGCACTGCAAAGGCTGAGGCACGCGAGCGTCTTGAGACGCAGTTTGAGTCCCGCTCAGCTTGTGCGCTGGCTTTGGCAGTGCTTTCTTTCACCCAGTCTCAGCTGAGACGCTGCTTCTAGCAAGCCGGCCCTGGAGCCCGTACAGCGCTCGCCGAGCGGCCGCGTTTTCGGACCACGCTATTCGTAGCGGGAGCTCGCGCTGCCACTTCGATGCATGCTCTAAAGCGCGCGCCCGGAGCAGTAGAGGGTAGGGATGTCACGAACCACCCTAGGTTCGATTTCGAAAGGTTTCGATATTTGCGAAGCGAACTGAAGTTTGATTTAAAAAAATTGCGATATTTTCGTACCGACCGAGGTTCGAATTCGAAAAATTCGCAACTTTCGATCACAGTAGAGTTTCGAATTCTAAAAGTTCGAAGCTTTCACGGATTCTAAAATTTCGGGTTCGAATATTTCGAATATTTTTTTACTTGAGGTTCGATAAATTCGAAGATTTCGAACTTTTTAACTTGAAATTCGAGATATTCAAAAATTCTGAATTTCTTAAGATCTGAAGTTCGAAGATTTCGAAATTCTTTGGAAATAAAATTCGAAAACTTCGAACGCTTCGAATTTTTATAGACATGAAGTTCGAACAATTCGAAGATTTCGAATTTCTTTCTGCACAAAGTTCGAAAAGTTCGATTCTCTTCTAACGCTGAATTCGAAAAAAAAAAAAAAAAGTTTGAAGATTTTGAATTTTTTTCAAGTCCAAGTTTTCAAGTTCCTCCACAGTTTCAGTTTAAAATAACGTTTTCACGACTCACTGGTTTTCACGCAATCAAGTTTAGAAAAGTTAGGGTATGATACCTAGGCTCTGCGAAGTTGGTCAGGCAATTAAATGAGACGAGAAGTGTCCTGGATGTGCTGGAATATTTGCCAGTGCAGAGTGACGTGTGACCATAGAGGGGGGGGGGGGGGGTTCTTTAACGTGCATCACGCAGTAGTGATCACACGAACACACTGTCTTACGATACTCATACAGTTCGAAATGGCCAGGGGCGGGCAGGAGGTTGAGGCTCAGAAAAACCTTGAAGCGACCTAGCAAACTACATCCACACCCCTTGCACGCTGGTAGTAATCCGATCGAACGCCGCCCAATTTACGCTGGCATATAGTAAGTTAAGTTTGTAATTGTCCAGGAGGTTTATTTTCTGGGACGGAGGAATCGCCTCGCAAAAAGCACAGAAGCCGACACAACTCGAGGTCGAGGAGCGTTCTACCATAGAAGTGGCGTCGGAAGAGGAAAAACGGGGGAGGGAAGAGGGGAGAAGGGGGGGCTGAGGCCCCCCCTTCCCCCCTTCCAGATATTTTGGACTGTTAAAGAAAACAATACGGGGAAAGAGGGCATGGTCGAGCTTATTTTAATCTGAGATTATTTATGCCTATGTATAGCTACTGTCGCTCTTCACTGCATAAAAGATCGCGTAGATGGTCATTGTTAGAAACTCGTTGTCAGAAGGCACTACTCGTCACATGCTTAGTGGTTCGGAAGTTCAAAGCTATGTCTTTACGACCTAAATAACTGTGCCAATGGTAAAAAAAAAAAAAAGAATAAATGCGGGGATAAAAAGCTGGAGAAAGAAAAAACTATCAAGAACTCGCCGGATGTGTTGTATTCTTGCATATTCAGAGGTTCAGAACTTCGAAACAACTTTCTCCTACCAAAATGTGTACAGGCTAAAAGAAACACGTCCCAGGAACGTGAAGCGAAAAAAAAATGCTGAACTTGAACAATATTAGAAATCTTCTCCCATGAGTTAATTTATTCCTTAACGTGAAAAAACAATAAATACATTATTTTGTATTCTGCAGATGGCAATGATATGTACTGTCTGTGGTGTTAATTTAAATGCGATACCTCAAACAACTTAGATGAAAATAAATACCAAGTTTAGGGCATAATTGCATGTAGATACATGTTTGGACATTTCTTCGAAACTCACCTTGAATAACAATAGTCATATCTTAAGACGACACTTATCTAGGCTATACATAGATCATCCTTAAAAAGTTTAACATCTCTACCATAAATAGCTTCGGCTACATCGCGCTTCAAATCTGGCATAAACAATAATCGTCAAAAACCCGTCGTCCTTCCTCGCTTCTTCGGGAATTTATTTCTTTAAAACTAAGCATGCCAGAACATTGAAATAAACGGCATTGTCTTTCGTAAAGAACGGAACACCGCATGTAAAAGTTCGAGAAAAAAAAATTACGAATGTACCTCACTACTTGATTTCAAATGAAACCGTCTGCCGGTCTTTCGAAGTTCGACGAACGTCGAACTTTTACCCTAAAAGTTCGAAGTTCGTCAAACTTCTGACTTTTCAGGATTCTAAAGTTCGAAACTTTTCGAATTCTATTGATAAATAAGTTCGAAAGTTATCGATTTCCTTAGCATAGGAAAATTGAAAGTTTGAACAGCTTTGAACTTTTTAGTGCAAGAAATTCGAAAGTTCGAAAATCATCGAATTGTTTGGTCAGTCAAGTTGGGAAGTTCGACAAGCATCGAATTTTGCAGTGTGATAAATTCGAAAGTTCGAAAAGGATCGAACTTTTTTAGCGTGATAAGTTCGACGGTTCGAAAAGCGTCGAACTTCTTAGCTTAACAAGTTCGAAAATTCGACTTCCGTCGAATTTTACGATATAGAAAATTCGAAAATGCGAAATCTTCCGAACCTTCCGAATCGCTTGATTCGATCATCGAAACTTCGATTCGAAAAAAGTTCGCGGCATCCCTAGTAGAGGGCCTCTGAAAACGCTCCAACCGATCCGCGGGAAATTGGCGAAGCGCGTCGAGCGAGCCGCATAAGTTCTCTGCGCTGCCTTTTTCGGAGGAGTTTAATCTGAAGTCACTCGCAACATTTCAGTTTCAATATTTGTGTTGGCGATGTTGTGGCAGTCACGAAAGTGACTGTGCCAGTGCCACTTCGCAATAGAAAGTTCCGTGGATATCTCAGGGATGCGAAGCGCAGTTACGAGCATCGAAGGTAGGCGATGCGATACAAGGCGGTGCCGTCGCTCAACCATGAAGACGAGTCCGAGTGCGAAACAAGCGCTCGCTATTTGCCAGGGAAAGGGGCGATAGGTTAAAGCACAGCTTAGCAAGCCCACGGCAACAGTGGAACACTTCGTTCTGAACAAAGAAAAGAGTTGTGCTTACCGGACGTTTCAACTTTCCGTAGCCCTCCCGCTGTCAGCCAACGGTCACTGACTAGACGCGGCGTCTCCCAGACACCGTTTGACACTCTTGAACAAAGTACTAGTAAGAGACACCCATAACTGAGGTTGTTGAAAGTAAAAAATAAGCGCGAACCAGAACAACCACCGGCAACGCACCGCCGCTGCCGCCGCCGCCACTCCGAACGCAAAGCTATGGACTCTCGTCAAAAAGAAGACTTGAGCGGGGAGATTTTGGACGGTAGCTAGCGCCGCCTGCCCCACGCACCCTGTTTCGGTTTCGTTTTTAAAAGCCGAAAAAGGTAAAATCGCTTTATCGGATGCAAATAATACTTAAAACCACTAAAATCATCAGAACCTTAATTTGAAAGGTAGATTGGAGATTCTGCTGTCTCTCGTTTTATTACAAAATTAGTCTTCTTTTTTTTTCTTTTTGCAAATGATTCCGTATTTTTGAGTTTAATCATTTTTGCACGTGATTAAATATAAAGATCGGCGACTTGAATTCAGAGTATGATTGAAGTTGTTTGTGTGCCTAATTTTTGTCACTTTAGCTGCTGATATTTGACGCACATTTTGCGCCATATCGAAATAAAAGGGCAAGGCGAGATTGGTGCGTTTTCCACCCATCGTAGATAACACGCCAGCTCGTTGTCCTTTTTGAGCATTGCACGGCGATCCGGTACGCGAACAGTTAGAAAGCAGTCTGCCAGTGCCGTAGCCAGGAAATGTTTTTAGGGAATGTTTTTCTTTGCTACAAACTACTCGACAATAAAAAATAAACAAAAAGATTTAAGAAACAGGAAGAGAAATCGCACAAACACAATTTTGGTTACTATTTTTCTGTTCCTCAGATGACGAAAATTCAACCTGTTTGATTTCGTTCGTCCGATCTTTAAAGAAGGGAACTTTAATGTGGAACAACGAAAACACGCAATCATAAAATATAATAATGGGCTTTGAACAAAGAAGTTCAGACAGGCTCACAAAATATTCCGGTGCGTTCACTTCTCTGTGGAACACTCGGGTATCCAACTGACTGAAAACTACGTGAGAGTGCCAAAGAATAGCGAAGTTTAGAATACGAATACACATAAAAACTGCAATGCGCACCGACCGGGACAACGAGCAAGTGAAACGTCACGTTCATTGTTCCTGCGCGCATTTTTCAGAAATGATCGTGCTATGGTCATGTTTCGGGTTCTTTCCGTTCTTCGTTGTCGTTTTACGAGAAAGTGGCAGAGAAATATACCAGTTTCTATCGTTTTGTGGGGTCTAAACATTTAGTGGAAGCCGCCGTCGGTCGTTAGAAAGAAGCGAGAGGACCCTTTCGGGGCTGTCTTTGATGTTCCCGTGAATGTTCAGAAGCGCAACCCCTATGCTCCGTTCACCCTTAGCTGATACTAGAAGCTCCGTCTTCAGTGCGAGCTTTCTGCCCTTGGTGACACAAGTCTGAAAGCGCAGGCGCGCGCAAACAAAGCACAGCGGCAGCCAGCGAGCTCGCGCTGAAGGCGGAGCTTCTGGTCTGAGCTTAGAACGGAGTAGCAAGCGCTCCGGGGACGTTGAAGCTCTCAGGTATGGCTTCCGTCTTCGGAGTCTCGAGAACGAACGTTTTTGCCTCAGCGGTGCTAACGGGCATGGTGGCCAGGGTTTGCAGCAGGCGGTTTACATTAGAATACAAGACCTGGGGACCAAGGCAAGTTGTCTCTATCGCTGAGACGCGCTAAGCGGTGCGGTCCCTTCACATCGTTGTCCAAACCAGAACTTCCTCAGACAGTTTGTTTAATGAAACGAATGCTCCGCAAAGGCTGATGATTTGCCCAAAACCGAGGATTGCGACATTGAAACCGACGTCGTTGGTCATGACATCGCTCTCGCTTAGGACGGACGATGCTGCCTGACGTGAATGTGTAGGGTGACCATATCCCTCAAGGTAGAAAACGGGACATCCCAGCGGCGGGAGGGGGGGGGGGGGAGGGGGGGGGGGGTTTGTACTAAAGATTGAGATTGGGAGAAAAAATTTAATGAAATACCTGCTGTTATTTCAAAACGTCACCATATTGCACTACATTTTTCTCTCAGGGTAAATAACCCCCGCCTACGTTCACGCCGCTTCTCGGGGACAGTATGCGGCTGCTCATTACAAAGCTACTAACCCACTTGGCCCCACCGTACACGCCTCTTCACTGCGTTCAGCCGGCAACCCAAGCTAACCCAAGCTTCCGGAAAGGGAGTCCCATACCATTTAGTTCAGCGAAATTTCGTCGACAACATTCGTCTTCTTTTTTTTTTTTTTTTAGTGTTGATTGTAAAAAAGAATAGAAAATATCGCCAAATGCATGACAAAAAAAAAAAAAAAAAAACACTCTCTATGGCTTGAACCTGGGTCCGCTGCGTATGAAGCAGGCACCTTCCCTAAGCTACGCTACTTTTTTCTTTATTGCAAACTGAAACCCGTTGTAACCATTTCCGGTTGAGGTGCACGGGCTCATATTTTAAAGTACCTACGGTTATTTTTGTAAAATATACTTGTAACGAGAACGCATAGTTTCGGTTTGCTTCAACTCGCTTGGTGCCGATTTCGAAACTATGCACAGCTGCGAAAACGGGACATGAGTCTTTTATTGGGACAAAAAGACGGGACGGCAGAAGCGGACCTCAAAAACGGGACTGTCCCGGCTAATACGGGACGTCTGATCACCCTATGAATGTGCCGACTCTGTTGGATACGTTGATGACACGCTTGAAGTTGTAGGTCAATAATTATTCTTAAAAAAAGCGTCAAGCGACAGCTTTGGATTGATCTAATTTTTGAAAGGAACTTTCACGACTCCCGTGTTGAACGCAAGATTATAAACATCACCCCCTACAGCGATTAAAGAAGTAAACTACGTACGCTTTGAAACGAAAAGAATTATGAGCATTCCAAAGTTGCTTCCACGGTGCTTATGCTGCCGCTTTTTTTTTTTGTGTGTGTTTTGGGTGATGTATTACTGAAACTAAAGGAGTACAGGTGAATACCCCCCCCCCCCCAAAAAAAAAAAAATAAAAAAAAACAGAACGAAAAAAAAAGCTAAGCTGTTTGTTATTTTGTCGTTTTGATTGTGGGGTTGTAGGGTTTGCAAAGTCAAAGTATTGCTATTTTGACATTTTGTTTCGCTGCCCCGATAGTAGCGTGGAGTCCTTGAGACTCAAAGAGTGGGGGAACTTTAGTCAAGCCGCCTGCATTTTCCGAGGCGAGGCCAGCGTCCTTCGAGGTCAGGATTTCGCGGCTTATGTGACATCAGGAGCGGAGTCATTCGCACCTGCGAGCCTGAAGAAAAGCTTTGGTTACTAATAACACAGTCGAGTTTGGCGAGAGCTCTTCGGAGAGCCGGAGCCGGACATGTATTTCTCACGCTCACGCAGTCCACGGACAGTGTCGTCATCTTCGTTTCTCTTTGGAATGTTGGGGGTCCGGCCCCTCGCCGTAGTGGGTTGTCGAGCAGAAAGAGAAGCACAAAGGACTTTTAATGCCTTCACAAAAAAGAAAAAAAAAAAGAAAAAAAAAAAGCTTGCAATGGAAAAGGGGAAGAGGAAAACCATGAAGTTTCGGGGGTGTTTCGACCCTTGACCAGCGCGCCCCGACGAGCTGCCACTTTGCGCATGCGCATCTTCGTGGCAACCGCGTCGTATACAGTTGCGTCGTCTTTACACGTACCGTACGTCGGCTTCCCAGTCGGTTACTTTTCGTTCTCGTGGTTTGGACACGCTTCGAAACAACGATTCGGGGTAGTGGTTAGCAGTGCGAAAACAAACAAATGTTGGGAGATGACGAGTGCAGACCAGCATTTAGTTTCTCCAAAATCTCACACAAATGTGACAAAACACAAATCACACTATCGCGTTTGTCGAAGCTAGCTGCTTAGCAGATTTGCCGGACTCGTGCCCAGCGACTCTGGTGATTCCGCCGGAACGCTTCGATGAAATCGATATTCCACAGCGACCGCTTTCTGACAGAAGGCCAGTCTGTTATCACCATACATAGTAGGCTTTCACCACGCCCGATTCAAGAAACTGACACCGAAGAGAGCGGACGAAGCCTAATTACGCTATGTACGCGTTTAAAATTGTAGCGCAATTCACAGAACCTTGACAAACAATGCAAAATTCAGTCCAACCTCTATCGCGTACCGCTACTATCGTTTACCTAGCCGAGACACTCCAGATGAAAATTTCTGGTCGGCTAATGGTTCAAATGTTTCACTGGGTCCACCGTTCTCGTACATTCGATGGCGCTTGTTTCGATCGGAACGGCGGCCAATGCGTACGACTAGCACATAATAAAATATAGCACACACATTAGTTCATACTTAATTCTAATGAACTCTACCTTTGGCGCGTCATGGAGCTTCCCGCTTTTGCCGGCACCTCACCACCACCACCGGCTGTTAGGCCTATGGGCCCGAGCTCATTAGACAGATAGGCCTAACGGTGGTAGCACATCCTCGGAGCAGTCCACGTCCACGCGCACAATCGCCCAGTCGAGCGCACGAATGTTAAATATGCACACCAGCACGGGAAAACGTGGATAGCAGACGACACGCGGCAAGAACGGCAGGTTCAGATCGCAGAAATGTGCGCCTCGAGCATCACACTGGCCCACGGTGCACTGGCCCCACCTGCCCCGAATTCCCGAATGGGGCGCTCGCGCGTGGGCTTCTGGGTAGTCAGCGTCGTCGGGCAGCGCTGTCCGCGCTCGTCAACGACGCGAATAGAGCATTCTTGGCGGCGGCATGCAATGTTCGTGCTCGTCGCTACGAGTGCACGAAAATTGAGAAAGCTGCCACGCGCCACCGAAGCTCCCACGCGCCACCGACCTGTACGCACCCGAACTCGAGAAAACACAACCTACGTGCCCATCCGTGGATCGCGCCGTGTTTATTTACTTTTTTTCTTCTGTGGCCTGGAATCGGGCAGAAATCTGACCCCGCCAGGTACGGACGCAGGTATTTCCAGAGAGGGGGAAGGGGGGGGGGGGGGGGGGGGGGTCAGCGTATTAGATGTTTTAGAACCCCCCTCACCCCCCCCCCCCTTTTTTTTTGTTTCCCCCTAAATTTTTACTCATGCACAAATCAAGAGGGGGTCAAAACATCCGGACAGACCCCCCCCCCCCCTCACCTTCCCTTATCCGCCACTGGGCCCCGCCAACGGCTCGCTTATCCTTTTGAGATTACGTGAAAGCTTTTTCGAGAGGCCGTTGGCTGTGTTTTTCTTGAAAACCCAGGGAGATGCAGACGCGCTTTTTTCGGCCCTGTTCAGAGGGCGAACCCATTTCACGAAACTCGTTTCGCGAGTCAAGAAGCGCCAGAAAAATGCATCGCGTGAAAGGGCCTTAAAACAACACACAATGAGTGCACTACACTCGCGTCTCTCCGAAAAGAACTGGATTGTCTTCTGCTTCCCCATATTACCCTCAACTTTTGGGTATTCGTCAGATTGAGCGAAAAGTTCGTATTTTGTGATTGGTTTTTCACTGGTGTAATTTTTGGTGTTCGCCGGCGTCGGGATTTCGAACAAAAACCAGCCCCAAAACACTTTGGACCCATTATAACGACCTCTCCCACGACGGGAAACCCGTTGGTGCCAGAGCCGGGACTGGGTGGGACGGGGGAAACGCCGGCTGCGTCAATGGCGGCCGATCTCCCGCAGACGGGTGGACGGATGAGAGTATTTTCAACTCCCATTTCGTCTTGCGGAGTGGCGTCATACAAGAACTCCAGTTTATTATGGGAGTACAATCAGGTGATGTCGCTTTTATACCCCGTCCATTAGCGACCAGAGTAAAGTGGTGGTTTCTAGTTTTTATACTCCCATGTGCGGGAGTGAATGCTTTAGGCTTGGGAGTTTAATCGGCATCTCATTCTTTAAAACTCCCATCCGGGCTACTTTTCGTTTACAGTGTGTCGAAAAAAAAAAAACCCGACTAAGTAGGGGCGGCCCAAGTGGGGAAAAAAAAAGAAAAAAATAGTTAGACGACCGCTGAAACGCAGGCATGGAGACAAGTTTGGTTTTCTTGGAGCCTTCAACAAACAAAGGAGACTCGGTGGAATTCCAAGGCACAACGATGCCGCTTTGTGATCGACGAACCCTCGACACCTCGGGAGCATCTCGCTAAGGCCGATAGTCGCATTACGGCCGAGAGTGCATTAAGGCCTCGAGGGGCGAAAGGGCCGGGGGTGGTTTTGAGGCCGAATAGGGCATAACGGCCGAAAACTGCATTAAGGCCGATATTGTCTGAATGGGCTGGTGTGTCCGCCTTCTCGGGGGTCGCGTTGTGGTTGACAACTTTAGTTGCCATCCAAATAAGATCGATGGCGCCACATTGAGCATGGCGGATGAAATTAACATCTTTTCAGTCTCGTCAATCAGCGTGGTCTCTTCTCAGATTACAATGATTGGCGCTCCGAATACTGTAAACTACTTAATTTCTGAGAGGACATGATTTTCGTCAATTGCCTAAAATTCGCGAAAATAAGGTCCCGCGAACAATTCCGTTAAACTCGAAACACATAGGAATCTATATTCAGGTCTTTACCGCGTAGCGAAAATTAGCACCCGCAAATTATTTCAAAACACCAGCTTTGACCTAATCGCGAAAAATAAGTCGTTTACAGTATTCTGCGGGAGTGTAGACTTACGATATTTTTAGGAGTGTTTCTGTCGGTGACTGCAAATACTGCGGTTTTCGGTATATTTCCAGCCTTCACGGCCGGCACCAGTCGGTACGCCTGCCTTGCCTAGCCGAATTTTTCATTTATTTATTTTCTTTTCTGCGCTTTATCATTTCTTATTCGTTTGATCAGTAGTTCCTTCATCTGCATATTTGGATTATTTACACACACGCACACGTATTTCCAAATAAATGCTATGAATTTAGGGCGCCTTTTTGGGTATAACATTCCTATATTTTAATCGTCGGCTTTTTAAGAGTTCAGTGAAACATTTATTGTGCATTTTTAATTTTCAGCACTTTAACTAAATTAGTTATGTCTCTGATTCTACCGGGCGGCTACGAAAACGATGAGTGAGGTTGATTTTAAAATTTTCAATCTTTTTTACAGCGAAACGTTGAAGAAAGCACATCCTAGGAAATATGAAAAATACATGGGCCATCAGAATGTGTGAACATGACAATTAACTCACTGTCGGAGTGCATTCTTGCCTTGAAGAAGGGCACGTGCTTCGTTCTGTCTCTCTAATTGGCTCACGGGGGCATAGCCTTCGCCCTTTGCTAAAAAATGTTGACACGTACGGAGTGTAGCACAAAAGAAATGCTAGTCGAAACGGTCAAAGCGCTACATGTTTAATTAATCGTAAAGGATGAAGCAATAAAACCGAAACCGCAGTATTTGCCGTCACCGAGAGATACAATGTGCACTGACAAATAAAAGAAATATGTGGCGACATCTATCTTATTTGGTGGCAACTAAAGTCATCAACCACAGCGCGACCCCCGTGAAGGCGGCCAAATTAGCCCATTTAAAGACGATCCGCCTTAATGCAGTTCTCGGCCGTTATGCCCTTTTCGGCCTCAAAGCCACTCCCGGCCCTTCCTCTCCTCTCGGCCGTAATGCACTCTCGACCGTAATGCGACTATCGGCCGAAATAACAGTGACCCGACACCTCGGAGGAACAAATCAAGAATACTATTACAATACTCTGAAGGTGAGAGCTGTGACCTCTATGAGCGCCACCGACAGCACATGATGCTGTCGGTGGCGCTCAATGATATCATGAGCGACCACATTTCTCTATATCCACCAGAGAGTTCCCTATAAAAGAGAACCTTCTTTTTTGGTCCGGAATAACGAACTATGCATCGCAGAAGGCTCAAACTCCGTTGCAATGTCAAGCTAGCGGTCGCGATAGAACTCGGACGTTTCAGACAATGTCGTTACCTGGATTAAAAGATTATTGAGAAAAACTGAATGTTTCTGTGAGCCGACGCCCTCCTAAGCCAAATATTGTCAAAACAAAAAATGACATTGTGAACGCTCGCGGGATTTATAGCAGTGAAAAACACTTGTCAGCAAAATATAGAATATCGGTTTCTTTCTTGCACACTGTTTACAAGTCTGTTTCACTGAAATAGATGCTACAGTCACTCACAACGTCGTTTTTATTATCGGCGAAATTAGGCACAGGTGAACGTCTGTTCATAGAGATATGTTATTTCTTTCAGTTATCTTTTTATCCAAGTAAGGTCATGTTTTCAAACTTTCGCGTTCTATCTCAACCGCTAGCGTCACATTCTCAAGGAGTTAAAGAATGCTGCGATGCATAGCTTATTGACCCCTTCCAGAAAACACGGTTACCTTTTCTCGGAAAAATTCCTGTATATTTTGACACCACTTGATATTGGAAGTTTGATTGGGCAACTTTTTATTTTCCGTATTGTTTTATTTTGTTTAAACTTTATTACTCAAAGTTATTGAAATATAGCATTGGTGTCGTTCGTCTTACAAAGAAAAAAAGCTCTTCCCCACGAACATCTTTACACTAACGTCCGCGAAAGGACGAGACACAATACATACTGTTTTCATGTAACATAAGGAAAATAAACACAAGAGAGTTACTTTCTTTATGAGAGGCGCTTGGTCTTAGGGAAGAGTTTTTGTATGTGGGTACACGAAGATTAAGACACAAAAAAAAAAAACGAAAAAAAAAGAAAATCTGACACAGATTGCGCGGTGGTTGAATGTGAACGCGAGCGCCTAGACCCAGAACAGCAGACTCTTCAACTGAACATCGGGTTGGCAGAGATTGGACAAAGATATGGGAAAGCGGAAATCTCCTGTACTTCATGCAAAGAACGTGGCTCCGCATCCGCCTACGCCATGATTAGTCCACACACGTTAATTCTACTTTTCGACGAGAAAACGAATGCCTTGGATCCCTTCCTTGAAAGGTTCGAGCGGGTAGCCGCAGGTCAAGAATTGCTACAGAATTAGGTGACACCTCCCTTCTTGTGCCTCAGGGTTGAAGCTTTGTGCATTTCCGGAAAACATTCACCAAGAGATTCTCTCGACTACGAGTGTGCAAAGCGCTCTTCACTTCAAAGTTTTTGCTTTATAGCCGAGGGATACATACATAAATGCATACATTCTTTGATCTGTTGTTCGCTGAGAAACTCGTTGAAAGATAAGTAAATAATTCTTTCCTACTAATATTAAACAAAAATTGAATATGGAGGAAAACCATTAGATGAACTGAGTCATAAAGTCTACGAAGCAACCAAAGGGGATTTATTAGAGTCGAAATTAGGGGCTCCGACGATTACTGTACGATGCGTGTAGAATCTGAGCAGCGCCTGGTATCATAAATGTAATTTGAAGACAAATGCCCTCAAACCGTGAGGAAAAAAAGATATTGGCCAATAAAGACATGACAACATATAAGATCCTGTAAGAACTTAGATATGCTTTATTGTATAACTTCTGATTTGTGCATTTAGAAAATGAAAGAATAAAATTTGGTTATTTTGAATAGGGGCCTAGTAGTCAACACGTCTACTTATAATCTGCGAGTCTACGCCCATCAACTTGAATATCACATGCAGCCGCTATGTTTTACTAAAAATATAAAGTAATAAAACATTTTCTTAACAACAGTTTGCAATTAAAAATTTGGACTTGCTCTCACAAGATCTTAAATTTTGAATAGCAAACGGTGCAGAGACTGCGTTGACATAATTTCATGATAGTGCGAAAAAGTTCAATATATGTATTGACTGTTTTGTAGGTGTAAGTTTTCTGAAAGGAATTGTAACTGGCACCGGCTTTTCGTTCAAGAGGAAATATATTTCATTATTCGAATATTTGATGTTTTATATCGTTACGGTAACAGAAAACGCTTGTAGGAAATTGCAAGTGTAGTTGCATTCTTTATTAATACGTTCTGCATCAGAACGTTAAAAGGCATTTAAAGTTGCTAACTTTGAACTATATTGTTATTTATATTCTCCCGACAATTCTTCACCTGTAGGGCTGATACAACGGACTACAGAAGACGCTAAAAAAACCTAGTAATGACAAGCATGGTACGCACTTTTATTTTCTTGCCTTCTGGCGTAAGATTTGTGCGTAATGCGACACGGGATATTACATATATACTTTAATATTTGATTTAAAACAGACTGGAGGTTGTGGCTCCGCAGCCTTCACTTTCCTAGCTATTAAAAAGAAAAGCACAAGTTCTCTTCAGATGCAAGTTTCATAAGGGTGTAATGTAATAAACGCTTAAAGGCTAAACCTTTATATACAGTGCTTTCTTTCTGAGAACTTCAGTATGATAAGTTGCCCAATTCCGGGATTTTAACGAACACCTAAATATGTTTATATAAAATCAATTTGGGTCAATATCGGACACTAAGCCGAATAAAACTTCACCCCGCCTAACTAAAGCTACCTAAGCAGAGCATTTACGCCAAATTAAAACCCTAAGCTGAATTGATGCCGCGGCAAAATCAAGGCTTCAGTTGAATTGAGACATCCGAAATGTTTCTTAAATAAGCTCCTGTTGTAGTCGGCGAAAGTCAAGTTTCGCCTGGTGAGACATTTGGCGATGAATTCGTCCCTTCTGGGCCCAGGAGAGGTGGAGCCTTCTCATTGAAACGCAGCAGTCGGATTAGTGTCTGACAGGACAATAAGCGGAGGGCGTATCTTTCGAAAGTCCAGTCTCCCGCATACGCTCGTTGCCTTCTCGCTGGGAACACTCGCGCGCTATAGACCTTTGCAAAAAAGAGCGTGTGGACGGTTCCATCTTGGGCGTTCGCGCGTATGGCGTGTATTTTCCTCGCTTTCCGAGGCGACGATATATCACACCGCGGTTGCACCGTTCGGAGGAGCGAGGATCCTTTGATTGCTTTTGGCTGACAATGGTCCTGGTTTCGGAACATGCTCCTCGAATCCCCGGAGATGACCTCGGTGTGTTCCGGTCTTTGACTCTTTTTGTAACAGGGAAATCGCTCGCGTATCGTCAAGATTTAGCGATTTCTAGGATGGTTACAGCGAAGAGAGTGAGTTATCGGCATACTTAGGCGATCTAAAAAAATCTCCTCAGGGCACCTTTAATGTAAAAATATATATGAAAAAAGATTGTCGCTCGTGACAGTATTAAGGAACACGAGCGGAACATGGAATTAGGGTCAGAATGCGGGCTAGAGCGGGTAATGCGAAGAATTTAATTCCACCTGTTAGTTTCGTGGGATGGTCAGCGGTGTTGGTGCTGTGCTTTTGGTGGCGGTAGTGGAAGTCGCAGTTTTTTTTGTTTTTTTTTTTTTCGCGAGGCAGCCGTCTTAAAGTCTTTTAACGAGGTACCGAGTGTTCGCCGATCCCCAAGCGTCCCCGTTTTGACTCCGAGATTACCCGAGCCCTCAATATGGGGCTCCTGTAGGACACGACCTTGCCTACATGTAGGCGTTCCACGGGCATTATACCTTATTTTTTTCGCCCGATTTCTTTTGTATTTTCAAGAATGCTGTTCTGTTGGTTTCGCTAGTTTCTCTACGCCGCATCCCACCCTTCTACGAGAAATAGCGCGCATATTTACTTTCTAAGCAAGTCACAAATAAGACAAAATGGAGTCGCATATATCATTATATTATCACACATAATAATTTTACAATGGCGTTATTGGACGGGTATATGTTATACCTGGATATGTTTTGTTTATTTATAATTATATTTGAGATTAACAATCCTCGGCGTCGTAACATAGAAAATCAAAATTTAAGTCGTCAAATATAGCATTGTCCATGTCGTTTTCAAATAAGAACTGAAAACCAATGCTTCATCGACGGCTTTACTCTCTTCACATCACTCAGTCTGCCCTTTCTCAACACCGATACTTTTTTTTTCTACAGACGCAATGTGCTCGTGAAGGCTGAAGACAAACATTTGCTTCACTTGGAATAGTTATAAAGTGGGGTTACCCTATCGATCACGGCATCCCTGAGACCGATCAACTCTAGACCGGCAATATATACCTAGTGAAAGCAACGTCAACGGTATAGTTGTCTCTGTGCGTAACCGAGCTACGCATAGCTTTGCCTTCCAGGTGTCGGTTTGTTTATTACTTTGTGTCGGAAACGTTAAGCTATTTCATTTAAAACCTTTTTTTCACGCTATCAGCCACTAGAATTTTTACCTTCCCCCATTAGAGTATAAAAGACTCACTGCGCGATACTCTTCACAACCAGCTGCCCAAATTCATCTGAAGTACAAGCCATCATGTTTGCTGTAAGTCCCGATTTGCGAATTTTCCGACGTATATTTAAAAGTTTAATTCGACTTATAAGTGTTGATCCAACAGAACGCCTGCCTAACTCTCTAGTGGTCTGCACTTTACTGATAAAGATAGCGTAAACAACAGCCATCGTTATTGGACTTTATCGATGAATATATTTAAACGCGTACAAAAATACGCGGGTAAGCAGATTTGTCCGCTTCGAAACAATTTTGAGAATTCCTCTATATTTCTTCCAAATTTATTTCTTCAACTCAACCACGCTGATATAGTGTGCAAACCTTCAATTCAGCATTTCAGACAAATAAAAAAGAAAACAATCTTTTCTACCCTGATAGCCTGTATTATAGCCTTCTCATCTGTAACGTCACCAAGCATATGGATGGACAATATTTGGAACATGCAGAGGGCGACAGGCGAATGACGTAGACAAAATATCGGTTTTGCTCGAAAACGCGTGGTGATCAGGAGTGACGTGCATAATGTTTTAGATGCTAATTTTACACTTCAGATCGTGTTTTCAAGCCAGACATTTATCTATACGGCGTGCAAGTTCGTCTGATCCTAGCGCACTTTGTGGGTTTGTTAACCCCCCAAACAGAGTCCTTTGCTTTTGCTTCCCCCGGCTTCAACAAATGAGGTGTGCTTGGTAGTTTCGTCATCGCTGTTTCCCTTCTTGTTCTCCATAATGTCCTTTGATTCGCGCGCTGATCCTTGCTTGCCGATGCGCCAAAGACGCATTTTGGAAAACGTGCTCGCCGTATAGATCGCAATACCCGAAACATGCTCATTAGATTATGATTATTGGCCCTATAAATTATATCAATGAAGTTTAGCTCTCAGTACATTTATTAGTAGTATGTGCGAGATATCCTATTAAACAACCCAACCTTTTATCACGCTGTGCATCCACATCAATGTTGTGTTTTAGTTGGAATCGCATTAAAATGCTTCTGTTTTTACATATAGTTTGTTCTTTCCTGTTGCGTGCCTGCCCCCTCGTGGCTCTGGCCAGCTGCTTTCTTGCAGGGTACTGTTACAGCGCTCGGGTAGCAGCCTACCACGCCGCCCCCGTGTACAGCAGAGTCGTGGCCCCAGCCGTCACCACCGTCCACCACGGAGCAGCCGTGTCCCACGTGTCAAGCGTGAGCAGCTACTGCAGCCAGCACCCCGTGGCCACGCCGGTTGCCCGCTACGCCCCCGTCCACAAGGCCCCGGCTGTGGCTACTGTCCACACCGTTCCCGCGCTTGCCAAGGTCACCACCTACGCGGCCCCGGCGTTCTCCGCTGTCCACGCGGTCCCAACTCACGGCTACCTCCTCGGATACGGCTACGGTCTCGGCACTTACGGACTTCGCTACGGTCATGGCCTGAGCACCTACGGCTACGGAGTCGGACACCCTTGGTAACCGGAACTTGCACTAAAGGCAAGCCATTGAACACTTACGCTTCCCAGCAAGGATAGTGTAAGCCAAAACCCTTATATTCTAAAAAAACACAGTTTTGTTATACGTCGGTAGTCCACGAAGGTAGCAATGAAAAATTTCAAAATATAAGGTATAAAGAGCGCCTTTGCTCGCGTGTTCATTTTGTCTCCTTCCTCTTTTGTTGACAAGGACACAACAAAACAGGTTTTCACGAATTCAAATACATTTGATCAAAAATTAAGTGAAAGGAACATTGATTATTTATCACTTTATTAAAGCAACACGATCCGCGAAATCTTTGCACGATGGAAAACTATACTTCAACTATTTCTTATTCCCTAGGCATTTATGAGCTAAGATCCAAGCTCACATTCGTCATTATATTCCGTTAGGCACGATGATGGCAAGCAAAAACACAACTCGAAAGCGCTCCTCATAATGTCGTTCTCCGCGTGAGCGTAATTTACTGAGCCCTTGCTCTGCCATCCTATACATTGCAGATGCCATAAAATAAGTACACACCGGATTAACAAGCGAACATGCGATAGTTTAATCACTAATGGCATCAATACGTATGTACCTCAGCCAAACAGCGGAGTAAAGACACTCGACTAGTGAAGTACTACCGCGGACCATACGAGCTACAACAGCCCCCTCCGCATCTTAGCTTTACCTGTCAGGTCATAAAATAAGCTTTAATTTAAACCCGCGTTGGAGTGCAAAATTTAGCTCTTTGCGTTTTGACCTCTGACATTTTGAGCGATAAATGGCGACTTGCGCGATCGAAAGCGTCGCCGTGGCCGGCCTTCCACGATTGGGCGAATGGTGACTATGCCGTCAGCAAAGTATTTCTCATCGAGGAAAAAGGGTAAAATGTAAGAACTTCACTTTTGACGGTGTTGGTAGTGTTGGTTTCATAGCGCTATTATTTCAAGCTTCCACTATGCTCATTACAAACACAATGAAACTTGTTGTTTGTAAGATAATGACGTCACGAGAGGGAACCATACGAAGGCGCCACCAAATCATCTCGCCGCTAATAGAGTCGAGAGGAGTGTAGGCGTAGCGAGAGTAGAATTCGAGTGTTTCAGCTGATACTATCTGGGTGTCCACTTTCTCCGCAGACCGCATGAACGATTTTCGTTTAGATCTGGAACACTAAGGAGTTTTAGTAGATCGTTTCCGAAGGCCCGCTAACGCTGCCGGCGCGCGCTCCAGAGAATGCATGGAAGTAGCAGCGCGAGCTCCCGCTGCAATAGCGTGACCTGAAAACACGTTCCACTAAAAGTCTATACTATCGCAAGCCCAGGCCTAGACGCGCGCTGTACAACTGCGTGTATTAACACATTTAAGCATTTTGTAGAAGCATAAGATACCTTTTGCTTATTGCACCTATTTTTATTTCCAGATACGAAACAATTGCCTGGAATTCGACAACCAACAAGTGCAACCTGCAAGAGCTTCTTTACATTGTTGATTCAATAAAACTGCTTATTGTTCCCTTATGTTGGGCAGCCCTTTGTTTTATATAAAACTCCCTATCGGAATCATTTTAGATAATTTAATGGTTCAATTTTTTTTTATCACGCCTTCCAATAAATTTTAATCGACGTCTTAAGAGAATATTTTGTTTTATATCCAGCCCTTGCGTCCTTCGTTCCTCAATATATTACAATTCATGTTCTTAGAAACGTGTCATTTTATTAAATATGAAGTGTGACAAAACCTCCATACTTGGCGTCAACAATTTTCTGCTACACTGTCAAGGCTAGCGTGGCTTCCCGAATGCTGCAGCACCGCGCTGCTATGCAGTGTCGAACCGAAAGTTTTATCGGTTCGGTTCGGCTTCGGATTCACGGCTTTCATTTCAGTTCCGCTTCAGTTCCGGAGAGGAAAACTTACGGTTCGAACCGGTTTGAAGCGGTTTGAACCACTAAAATTATAACATATTTTCTGCGTTGTTTTGTCAATAGGCACTATTTCAAGCGTGAGACAAATAACTACAAAGATTTTTGTCATTCGTACAATCCACTTTTGTTGTCAGGTACCACACATAGAAATTGCGTTTAATTTCAACGAAACAGTGAAGGGAAGCTAGATTAACATACAAAAGATCGTGTTTGCACAAATCAACATGTATTTGTTTACCTTAGTGGCGTATATTTTACCTGAATCGAAAGGTTATCCGTCTGGTAGGTCGCCTAAAAGAGCCGAGATTGGCACAACTTGGCGTCACAGTATTGGAAGTGGAATCCTAGTTTCGCTCGTGAACTTAGGAATTAATCACAGTGCATGAAATCATGGAATGGGCACGTCCTCGCAATAAACATAGTGAAATGTTGTTTATGAAACACAATTCACGATATATATATGATAAGGACGCAAGTTAGTTAAAAGCAATAATATTTGCAAAAATGTCTCAAAAGTTTGAGGACAGGCCATTTTTACCTTTTATTCGACCCTTTTTTGCTTGGGAACAAACACAGTGGCGCCATCTTTTGGGTAGCCCAGGCTTACCTCCCGTTCACGTATATTTCTGAATGTTCTACTCATCACTCTTTTATCGTAAGAGTGTATTAAGCCTAACAGTTCTATAAGTGGCCATTTACAGAAGGTAGCGTGTATATTTGATTTCACAAATATTGCGAAACTAGCGGTCTAGCTAGCTGGGGTCCATTTGCGCACTGGCGCAACCACGTTCCAATTCACGCGAGAAAGAGCGAATAGGAACTCTGTGCGGCAATCACAAGGCTCGTTCTCCTAACCAACATTGTTTACAGTCAGCACTGTGATGCAGGCGAATGATCATGCTGAAAAGTGTGATCAAAATTGTACACTCTAATGTATACGCACCTTCATACTATGATCAATTCGGGCCTAAAATCGCGCGTACCCAATTGAAAAAATTCGGCATAGCTTGGCGTTTGAGGCATGTTCCTGACAAGATACCGGACAGTTCAATTTAGCATAACCCTCGCTAATTGGTAATTTTTTTTTTTTTAATAGAACAATGTAGTATTTCATGCCCTACTCGACATTGCAGCTACCTAACTGGTCACTTTCCGACGGTCTGCGTGCGCAATCTTCATCGTTCGCAACGCGCCCCTGTGTACTTTGTTTTTGTCCAGCACACAGACACGTAAAATTTTTTTCATCACTTAAAAGAGGCAATAACATATTTATATATGTTTGATAAGTTAAATATGTGTAAGGAGCCATGGTTATTTAAGTCAGCTTCAATAAATCAATCGTTTAAGGCTCTTACAAATCACTTATAAAAATGCCGGTAAATTTCCAGCGTTTTTATCGAAAATAAAAACGCCGGAAAAGATTTGCAGATCATATTTCAGATTATATGGGGGTGTATTTACTTATTATGTAAATTTTTAATATGATCGGCTACTTATTTACGTTGTCAAATCTTTAGGCAGTAGTAAATATATTTTTATTATCATCAATAAACTTGGCTGTATGAAGTTCACATAACCGCTTGAGACCGACACGGGAGGACGATACTCGTACGTACGCAAGCTGCTGAGTCTGCGGAAACTTGCTTCTTTTGTTGGCTGTTTGGCAGTGTAAAACACCGGGTTGCGGGGTATGCCAAAACGGACTGTGTGCTCACATGATAGATCTGAAGGCAAATACACCAAAATCAGCACAAAGAGAGATAATAAATAGTATCCTTCTAAATAATCTCCTACTCAATGCCTTACTCCAAAAATAAATACATAGAGATTCAGGCAATAATAGTCCCAATTACGCATATAGCGCGAAGGACGGACAAGTAATTGTTTTATATAAATCAGATTTGGACATCGGCTTGCACGATTTCGAAACTTCTCAAAATACCATCTCAGGAGGCTAATGTTATATTCGGTTTTACGTGCACTTGTCTTGGACCCTTAATTTACAACTCCGTTCTTTATCAGTCATACGCGCGCTAACATTTTATTAAGCTGCCGGATATCATCGCGAGACTGCTATATTGCCGCGCGCGCAGCTTGCCAAGTAGGCAGCGCGCGCGTGGCCGAACGGTTATCGCGCTTGTCTCCCACGCGAAAAGCCAGGGTTCGATTCCTGGCCTCGGCTACACATTTTTGTTGACACTGTATGTGACGTTCTGGTAAATTCGAGAACCGTCTTGCTGATTCGAGGTGAGAATGTTCTAGGCACCGAACCTTCTACGCCGAATGCTCCAGAAGCCCACGCGTCGAAAGCGGCGAAGGAGCAGGATCGTACGCTGAGGCGAAACTGACCCCAGCTTGCCACGCGGAGCCGCTTTTGTATACACACGGGAGCTTCTGGAGCATTCGGCGTAGAAAATTCGGTGCCTAGAACATTCTAACCTCGAATCAGCAAGACGGTTCTCGAATTTACCAGAACGTCACATTACAGTGTCAACAAAAATGTGTAGCCGCGGCCAGGAATCGAACCCTGGCTTTTTGCGTGGGAGACAAGCGCGATAACCGTTCGGCCACGCGCGCGCTGCCTACTTGGCAAGCTGCGCGCGTGGCAATATACATTACACAACTTAACAATTTTGACATCACTTTTTGCTAGTGTTCAGAACATCGCATTTCACCAGAAAACTGATCTGTTTAACATGGTTTGCACGTGACATCATCGCACTATATGGTGGTGGTCATTACGATTTGGCAAATGATAAAGCATGGGTTGCGTTTTAGACAATGTTAGAGTTCGGTTATTCTCATCTTTGATTGAGAACGAGCCATTACCCGAATGTTTGGAGATGGTGATTGTCATAAACCCGAGCGCTGGACTCGGGCTCGTGACAATCGAGTACCTCACGGTGTCATGTGACTCGCGGTGAGAAGTCGTGATGCCCTGAGACTTCACGGTGTCAACAACGCGAATAA
>JABSTQ010004199.1:0-27069 GCA_013358835.2 Ixodes persulcatus
GGGCTGCAGTTCTGGGATGCGATGTAGACGAACTATGGTGCACTTTTCAAAATTCGGTGCACACGTGTATAGAAAGGTTTGCGCCATCTCGTAAGAAGCAATCTAAAAAGAATAACCTATTGATCACAAGGGAGATTTTACAAATCAAAAGGAAAGCCAATATGCTAAGCAGAAAACGCGGAAACAAAATAGAATTGACTGCCTTACGTCATAAATTGAGAACATTAATTAAGAATTCCAAGTATGAGTATTTCAACGTTAAAATGTCGAACTTCTTTTGTAACGATTCCCAGAAGTTTTGGAGGAATATATCGGGGTCGAGACACTCAGTTAACAAGATCATTAATCATGGGAGAGAATTTGTTGATAATAGCTAGTTCAATCGCGAAGATATTTAACGACTACTTTGCCTCTGTGTACACCATAAGTGACAACTTCGTTTTTGAGTTCTCGATTAAACTCGCTCACGTACCAGACATACAACTATCAGAGGAGAAAATTTTCTCTGCGTTACTAAATTTGAATACAAAAAAGTCCTGCGGTCCAGACAAAATGCCTAACGTTTTTCTTTTTGTTTTTTTTAAACGGTACGCTTAGTGGTGTTCTAAATTTCTTTTTCTAATCTATAGCAGATCGCTAGAGAGAAGGGTGGTACCTAAACAGTGGAAAGTGACAAAGGTTATACCCATTCATAAGAAAGGATAGACATGACGCATCGAATTATAGGCCCGTTTCCTTGCTCTGCTCGTGTAGCAAGATTCTAGAGCATTTTTTATTTAGTCATGCCATGTCACATTTCGAATCGAATAATTTTTTATTAGAGAGACAGCATGGTTTCCGGCCTGGCTACTCTACGGTAACTCAGCTCCTTTATCTAGTAAATGAACTTGCAAAAGTCGTTGACAAGGGTGGGCAAATGGATGTCGTATTCCTAGATTTCGCCAAGGCTTTTGATCGCGTGTCACACATCAAACTACTTATCAAGCTAAGAGTGATACTAGGAAACGACAAGCTATTGCGATGGTTGGATTCTTACTTGAGCAACCGTCATCAGTTCGTTGAAGTAGGTGGGGCTTGTTTCCCAATTTTATCGGTTATCTCGGGCGTTCCAGAAGGATCGGTGCTGGGCCCACTGCTCTTTCTTATTTTTCTAAACGATTGGACGGTTGATGAGCCTTTACACTGCCGGTTTTTTGCAGATGACTGTGTGCTTCTTACTGAAATAGCTTCAAGCAATGACCAACGTAATTTAAACAAGTGCCTGTGTTCAATTTCTCAATGGTGTAACGAATCGCAAATGTTGCTAAACAGCTCGAAAAGTGTACAAATGAGAGAAAGGCGCAATGATTCACCCTTGGAATTTAACTGCTGTATACAAAACTCCCCTTTACAAGTTGTACACGAATTCAAATACTTAGGTGTCATTATCTCTTCGAACCTCAGCTGGAATAGCCACATATCCTGGACGCGGCTCAAAAGGCATCAGCAAAGCGATGGTCATTGAAGAGGCGGCTGAAGCACTGTACCCCTGCAACCAAGCTTGCAATCTACACAACTGTAATACGACCTGTTTTAGAATACGCGGATGTTGTTTTGGACCCTGTGACTAAACTTAATATTGATTGACTCGAGGGGGTACAGGAGAAAGCACTGCGCTTCATTTACAACGAAGACAGAAAATGAGCTCTATCCCCAACTTGTTGAGCTTCTTCATCCCGGCGCTTCTTTCATCCCGGCGCAAACTTAATCGTCTAAAGCTTTTGTATATCAATGTACATGACTCATCACGCCTTTCATTCGACTGATTTATGCAATTTAACACATCCCGTCACACACGACATAGCACTCCAATACAATTGTGGTACCTTACAGCAGAACCCATTGTTTAAAAAACTACTTTTTCGTACGAACCGTTAACGAATGGAATAGTCCACCTGCCAACATTACCAATGTCTCGTCCGTTCAAAAATTTGCTTCATCATTACAGCGTTATTTCTTTGATGTGCAGTCCTAGATGGTTTTTTTTTTTTTTCACTAGCGTGTAATATGGTTATCTTCTGTGTTGCCCTGTGTGCCCTCTCCTGCCTTGGCTGCCTAATGGCAGCCGGTAGATGTATAAATAAAATAAATAAATAAATAAATAAAACATGTTGTATTTAAGTTTAAAAAAAAATTTTTTTCGTAAAAAAAAAACAACTAAATATTAACGTTAAGTCTGGTAACAGTGTATTTTTGCCGAATCTTTAGAAACGTTCGGCAAAAGTTCGGCTCCGCCGAATCCCAAGATTCGGTACCAAATTTTCGATTCGGCAAAAGTTCGGCGCATCACTAGTAAAAAATATGCGACCCGGGGGGGGGGGGGGGGGGGTCTGGTTTGCCCCCCCACTCAAAAACAAGTTGGTACGCCGCTGGCCTGGGTGCTGTCTTGCTGCAGGAGTATGGCGGTGTGCTTCGGCCAGTTGCTTTCACGAGCCACACGCTAACTCCAGCCGAGCGCAACTACAGTGTCTCAGAACGTGAATGTCTTGCCATTATTCATGCTTTGAAGCGCTTCGATATGTACCTAGATGGCGCAACGTTCCAGATTCAATCTGATCACTTAGCGCTATCATGGCTAAGGGGACTTAAGAATCCCGCTGGACGTCTTGCTCGTTGGGCGCTTACGCTACAACAGTACGACTACTCCATAGTGTACCGCCCGGGGTCAACCAACAAAGTTGCTGATGCTCTCTCCCGTGCTCCACTTCCCGAGGAACACTCGCAGGATACTCATGGCTTGGTAATCATCGCGGCCACGGCACGAGGATCCCCAGATTCACGGTAGGGTACATTGGTGAGCCGCGAGGAGCTTTGCAAGGCGCAGCTGGATGACGGACTCTGCCAACGAGTGTCCGCTTGGCTGGCAGCAAGAGGTCCAGTCGACCGCCCAAGTGACGAGGAGTTCGACTCCTACTTGATGAGCGACGACGGCCTCCTGCTGCGCTACATCACCCAGGCTGACGATGATCCGGATGGCTCGGCGTTCCGGACCGTGATTCCCCGCAAGCTACGTAAGCTTTTCATCCGATACATGCATGACTCTGCCTTGGCAGGACACAGCAGTGGGAGCAAAACTTATGAAAAGTTATCCCAAGCTGCTACCTGGCCAGGCATGAGGCAGGATGTGCTCCGATACGCTCGTAGCTGCTCGGTGTGCCAGAAGGCAAAACCACGCGGTGGTCAGCCCCCCGGTCTCATGCAACCGATCGTGAGTCAGAGCCCTTGGCAGATTTGTTGCTGTGACGTCATGGGGCCCTTCCCACGTAGTACCCGCGGCAATCAGTACTTGTTCGTGGCGCACGGAGAGTCGCTGGGCGCGTTAAGTCGGCGCTCCTTTACTCCTACTCCGACGCTCCGAGTTTCATACTCCGAGCGCAGGAACTAAACGGCGCATCGCGTACAGGAGCGCGATACACCGAGGTGCGTTCCAAATCTACTCGAACGGATCCGAGTTACCCTGGCGGATTATGTCACATGACAACAAAAACAGAGGAACGCTAGACGCGGGTAGGTTTTTGAACGCTAAGGTTCGGAACCTTTACCCTAGAGTGCGATCGAGTGAATTTTGGCACACGACCCGAGACTATCGACGAGCCCCACGAGCTCCTTCCTACCGCACGGTTATGAACTTATGATGAACCCGGCTTCTCCTGGATACGTGCGGCAGAAGCCGAAATTATTTCGAAGATAAATTAATTAGGCCCGTGTAGAGCGGCAGAGTCCAAAGCAAAAGAGACGGTGACGTTATGAAGTTTCTACGAACGTTTTAATATTCCTGTAAGGTTTGAAGACTCGCTTCGTGCACATATGTCGAAAGTTACTTGGCCGATCTATTTATTGACCATGCATGCTGTTCCGATTTGAATTAAAAACAACATTCTTGAACCCGCTATTCGACGCAGGAAACCCTCAAATTTGTCAGATTCCGTCGTTGCGTCTCGCAGCGCCAAACGGAAGCACGCCGATACCGGCACAGGCACACCGTCGTTCGATAGCACGTCAATTCGTTTTTAAGCGGTATGCATGACCCAACCCTTCCCACAACGCTAACTGATGTTTCGGCTTTCCAATCTAAGTATCTTTATTCGCTGCGGCTGGGCTAAGCATTCTAAGCAGGGCGGCGGTCTATCTTTTCGTCACAACTTTTCTGTCGCCGAGCTACCGGCACGCTCGTCCGATAGATCAATTCGTTTTCAGGCAAGAGGTACGAACAAAACTTTTCCTTAACGCGCACTGATGTTTCGGCTTTCAAATCCAACTATCTTTATTCGCTGGGCTAAGCATTACAAAAGGAGCAGAGCGGTCCGAATGTCTCCTTATCTCGACAACTTTTCTGTCGCTGTGCTATCGGCACGCTACCGCTTGATAGATGAATCTCTTTTTCAGGCGAGGTGCACGAACAAACCTTTTTCGAAACAATAGTTGCCGTCTTGGCTTTCAAATCAAATCGTTTTTACCTGCTGGATTAAGCACTAATCAAGTGAAAAGGGGTCAGCGGTACGGCTACGCCTTTCGTCTCGACGGTCTCAACAGCAGCGCAGCCATCTTGTTTGTTTACGTGACGTCACGGAGCGCGAAGAAGTCACTCGCGCTCCGAAAAATTCTGGGTGCACGAGGAGCGCGCTCGAGTGTCAGTCCAACACCACCTAGAGCTAAGGCCGTAGCGCTCCCCTCTCTCCCTTCAAGGAGCGTCGGCATGAGCACTGTGGGCATGAGTAGGCTGAACTGGTAGTGCGCTTCTCCGCAAGGTTCCCCTTGAAAGTTGGCTTCTTTGCAAGGCACGTTCTCTTTTACTTTTTCTCGCTCTCTACGCTTGCCGCGGTGCAAACAAAAAAAAAAAATGAAAAGAAAAAGGCGCCACGGCGTCTCGTTTTGTTTTCCTTTTTTACTTTTTCTCCCCAACGGTCGTCGTCCGTCGCGTTCCTTTCTTCGACGGCTTTTTTAGTTACTCCTGCGGTTTGGGTCACGTGACACTGAGGCTGGAGGAATCAACTAGAACAACTCTAGAAGCGAGAAGGTTTTTGGACGCCGAGGGTCAAAAGTTCAACTCTCGAGTGAGATCGAGCACATTTTGGAATACAACACAACCGCGGCGTCGTGTGTGAACTTGAACGTGAAGTTTGCTCTTCGATTGTCGGTGCTGTCCACTGGTGCTGTTATTCCGTACAGATGTTGTTTATCCGCGCTTTGGCGGAAAACTGGATGTGAAAGTGTCCATATTTGAGTTTCTGCAAGGATGACTACGAAAGCGTGGACTATACAGCGAATCGACGGGAAGATCTCGCTCCTTGACGGCATGGCAGGGTGAGAACTTTTCAATTTTTATGATCGTGGTTTCGTTTCTTGTTTTCACTTTTCGCTGAATGCATACATGGGAGTGATTTGGTTGTGGCCTGGAAGCAACATATTCAAATGCTCGCGCTACTTGTAGGTGCAGACCTAAATAAAAATGACTTGATTTATGAGTTCAGATTGGAATGATTTTCGCAAGGTATGCAAGTGATGGGTTATCGGGGTTGCAACCAGCACATCAATGTAAAAATTAAATAAAAAGAAGTACATCTTGTCGCTTCTGTGTATCCTCATCAGAGCGCAGAAATGATCCGCCGCACCTAACTAGTAAGACCTATATTTTAGCGGGTCTTTGAGCTGTAGTTGGAGTGCACGCAAGCCGCAATATGGTTCATTGACCAGTTTACTGATCCATACTGGGGTCCATATCACATGAGCGAATGACATTTTAGCGAACAGCAACATTTGAGCGAATTGACGTTTTAGCGAATAACGGGGGTGCGCGTTAACCCATCCGCCGCGCTGCGCTTACGCCGCTTCGCGGCGACAGTCTGTGTCGGCTCATTACAAAATTGTGAACCCATTTGGCCCACCCGAAAACGCCGCTTCGCGGCGTCCAACTATTCGCTAAAGTGTCATTCGGTGAAACGTGGGCGTTCGCTAAAATGTCATTCGATTAAGTGAGTGCCTCCCCACCAGAGCCATGTACTAACAATTTAGCTGGCGCCCCTTCAGGCTCCCCAAGGAATCCCAACACACACCAGGAAGCTCTATGGAGCATATTATTATTATTATTATTAATTATTATTATTATTTTCTGTACCTGGTTCTATGTGCTCGTGCAATAAGCATTATTATTATTACTATTATTATTATTATTATTATTATTATTATTATTATTATTATTATTATTATTATTATTATTATAGCGCATTCGGCACATCAAATTCAAGAATAATTTTAATGTTTGTGATCTGAACTACCAGATCGAAACACTGCCAGGGTTTTCTCTCAAATACGGAACCACTTCAGCTACAATTTAAAAAAGGGCATTTTTTCTTCGTTTTTTTTTTGTATTTTTATAACCATTTTTGATTACATTACCCTTCTTGGGATTAATATGATTTCCTCCTTTTTCGTTCTATTTCTTGCAGAAGCGGCCAAATACACATCGTGGATACTGCTTTGATGAATTCTGGCTACTGTTAGGCTTCCATGGGACAAGCTGAAAACTGACAGCTTAGAAGAGTGCTTCGGAATGTATAGTCAACTGGCTTGCTTCTAATATCACGTGTCCACAAGGCACATTTACGAAGATGAAAAGAAAATACTGCTGAGGAGCACTCTGTCAACGATCACTACAGCTAGAAAGGATGGAAACTAGGAAGATCTTCCCAAGCGAGCGGATACTTGACGCCACACCTGCAACGTGATGTACCTGCAATGTGGCCCTGGACTAAAAAATAAGACACGGCCTCCCGGCCCTGGGCTATCTGGCCAGCCATGCAGTCTACACCATTTTGAAAAACCTAAGGGGCGAAAAATGCAAGGCCGCATCAACAGCACGAAACAAGTTGGCTACAGTTCGCTCGCACAAGAAGACTGTGCTCTCGCAATGAAACTGGTTATAGAAGGGCTTGTTTTTCCTGGTGTAAATGCTGTAGAACACAACTATGTTATTCACCAAGTGGTGATGCCCAGCCAGTGTCGACTTGTAACATATCTCATAATGGAACTACTCGCCGAAAAGGAGACTTCCGACTTCGACTACTGTGAAAATTAACATACGAGTGAGCTCATCTTAAAACACGTGTTGTTGTCACAAGAAAATGCTTGTGCATTTTCTTGTGACATCTTTGCAGCAAGATGAATGTTCGCATTAATGCCAAGAATGCCAAACAAAAGAAATGGAAATCTGAAACTGGAATCAAAGACACTCACTGCCAACCGTCACAGATGTCAAGAAGCGAACTCAGACCAAGGAAGAGTACGTCTGATGCCTGTGATGGTGAACCCACTGTGAGTTCGAGCTGAAGCATGTGTTGGACTGCAGTGAAAACATTCGACTGAGAAACCTTTGTTGCAAGGACAACAATACGAAAAGTGCCAGTGCAAAATCTAAAAAAAAAGAGCTAAGGGGTCAACGCTGAAAAAATTAGTTCCTGTCCGGCCAGCAATGTGCTTGCACTTCATCCTCATGCAAAGGCAACTGCTCTCTGAAGTCGGTGAATCTGTGTGTGTGTGTGCAGAAAGTCGGTGTCCTTGTAGCAGTGTCTTAGGTATCTTGTGGTGCTACAGCGTAAATGCCGACATGCTGCAAGGATATTTTGTGTCTTGGTGTCACAAAATCTACAGCATCTAAGATGCATGTGTATCAATTTTTTTTAGGACGGATATTTGCAGAACTTATGGATACCAGGAGGCTCGCTTCGCAGTGTTCAAAGGTGACCAATTTCTTATTTACGACTCTCTTCTGTATTGTAAATGCAAGCAACTTTGAACATGAAGCTCCCATGCCCACTTCTCTGTGTACAAAACTTGTTTTTAGCCGCCCTAACTGTGTCGTTTCACAGACTCGGTACTGAAGTACATCAGCGTATGGGGCAACGCTCGGGTATTACGGTACTTTTTTTTGCAAAGATAAAGTTTTCACATTATGAAATTGCCAAGAAATAAGCTACAGATGTTTTTTTCGGTGTAGTAACCAGATAGGATAGGTTGCTTGCTGCAAAACAAGTACTATATTTGAACAGGCAGAGTTCATTGAATTGCTGAACCTATACAGATTTATCACAGGTCTAAGAAAAGTTTGTCAAAATATGTGCAATACATTTTTCAAACTATGTGCAATACATTTTTCAAACCAGCACATCACAATTTTAGAATGTTATTACTTTTATACTTGTCTGGCAATTTCGGTCCCGTTGCTGTTGCCCCAGGTGTCCCTAAGGGTAGTGTACTCGGGCCTCTATTGTTTCTAATATATGTCATTGACCTACCATCATCAATTAAATCGACAATTAAACTTTTCGCTGATGCTTGAGTTATTTACCAGGAAATTAATGCACTTATCGTGATCACAATATTGTCCAAGACGATTTAGACCACAATATCATCATGGTGTTCCCTACTGCAGATGAAAATTAACGCACGTAAATGCAAACAAGAAAAAAAAAAGATTCAAAGAAAAAAAAAAAGATTCAAAGAAAAAAAAAAAAAACGCTTAGGGACAAGGACAGACAGCACAGTTCTTTCAACTAGCAACACACATTTACTGATGTCTCCTTCATTACGCACTATCTCCCTCCTAACTTCTGAAACTAATGAAGAAGTTACGGAAAACATTAATATATTTATATACGCCTGGAAAAAAGACAAAATCCCCAAATACATCAGAAGATAAAGACAAAGAAAATAAGAAATAAAAAGGAACACCATTGACAAAATCAGATAGAGGGCCCTTTGACTAATTCAGCTCTGGCTTCAGGTAGTTCGTTCCAACTCTGGACAATCCAAGAGAAGGAGCAGCGATGTTGTGTTCGTCACCGGCTATCCTGTATGCTTCAATAATCTCTCGGCCGAGCTTGTTCTTGCGTCTTCCAATTATGCTGGTGTCCTGGAAGCGGGCTTCACAGTTCTTGCAGAGGCGTTGACTGGGCTTCAAGTCTGGAGGATCTCAGGTCTGAGACCCTCCTTTACAGCCTCAGCATTATTGAAAGCAAAATCACATATTGAAATAAGATAGCTTGTTTTCAGGGATGTCACATTTGGGGATTAGAAATGTGAGGGTTGCAGGTAGAGCGTGGGCAGAGTCAGCAGTGGGGCTTATTTTATATGCATCTAGCACATCTCGTCAGAACCCCCCCCCCCCCCCCCCCTCTTCTTGTAGGTACCCCCCTCAACTTACGGGAGACTTTAAGCACTGGGTGTTGGTGAACAACTATTGGATGAAAAGAGTCGCTTGAAGCACGGAAAAAGCTCGAGGACGTGCTCTCGTAGGCGGGTGTTTAGGCAACGCCCTGTCTGACCAATGTATCGGCAACCGCATGAAAGAGGGATGGAGTATACCAGCTCCCTCTTAACAGGGAACGGTCCGATTGGCATGTTTGATGGAACATCCTTTGGGGGCTTCGTTGTGGTTCACTCGTCTACAAAGTTGTTTTAGGCGCAACTTGCACGAGAAGACAATTGAAGTGTTGAAGCGCGCTGCAATTCCCTTCAGTCATGTGCAGAGTTGTTCACATATGGTATGGAGATAACATGTGAAGCCTTACTATGTGGAGCACGGGGCCTTTGGGTGGCTAAAAGTTTTTGAACAAGAATAGTGCTCAGAAGACCTTGCGGATAACCAGCTTTGAGGAGACGTTCTTGTTGTTTTGCGATGCTTAAGCTTAAAAAATAAGAGCATGATTTGGCGCGAGAAGATGAAAGGAGAGACCGAATGATTCCATATTTTACCAGTTTAGAATGGGAACTGCAGAATGGGAGAATAGGTTTCCGAGATTGTTGTTGGAAGGCCCAACAAATGCCGGTCGGAAGAAGATGGAGACGAAGATCGAGATACTGGAGACTAGCCTGAGACCATTACCTGAGCTGTCTTCCCTTGTGAAATTCAGGCCTGAAGATGAAGAAGTAAAGGCTTGAACTACAGATTCAAAAGAAACTGAGATCCCGTGTATGACTAAATTATCATCCACATAACGAAATAAATAAAAGACGAGAGTCAACTCTTCAAGGCGAGCTTTGATCTCCCGGTCCACATACAGAAGAAAGATTTCGATGAGGACCGGGGCGAGGCAGAAGCCTATGCAAACACCTTTCTTTTGCCTGAGAATTTCCTTCCCATGTTCGACAAGTGTTGACTGTCTAGGAAACCCCGTTCAGATACCCCAGATGAGTTTTGAAAGTCGCATGGGCCATGTTCGTGGATGGCACTTGATACAGAATTCATTAGAAATGCGGGATCAATTCCTCAATGTCTAACAAAAACATGGCATAGGCCTTGGGAGTAGAATGGAGGTCATGAAGACGAGATACTAGTTCTGTGGAGTTATTAACTCGAAATGGTTGGTTGAGACTGATCGATGACAGATGCTTTTGTGGAAAAAGAGCAAGAGGCTTCTTCCAGCATCCCTTTTCTGAAATGATGATTCTTAGAGGAACTCCTTCTTTATGGGTTTTCGCCGTGAAAAACTCAGTTAGATATTGCTTGGAAGGAGCCCCAATGGCAGCTTTAAGAGCCGGGAGATGAGGGAGCAACAAAGTTGCTTTGTCTTTGAGTGGAGAGAGCCTGAAGGCCTTAAGAGTATCAAAATTATTTTTTAATGCCTGGCTCACCTTCTGTCGATAGGAACCTTCATCTAAGATGACAAAAAAAAAAAAACCGGTTTTATTTGATTCCAGTGGTTTCAGGTGGCATTTTTGCAATTCTTCGACTATAGCTCGGATTGGAACTTTGCCCATAGGTGGAGGAGGATGGGCGCAGGCGGATCGGACTCCAGCATCAAGAAATGCTTGCCGGTCTTGTTCTGGAATGTGAGTCACAACAGGATGGACTGAAGTTAGTTGGTCGACCCTTGTAGTTGGAATGTTCGGAGAAAACTTGGGACCCTTGGAAAGGAGATCCATGGTGCCAGGGCTGAGTTTATGGTCACATATAGAGTCACTAAATAAGCTACGCTTTTTGAGTACAGCATTCTTTTTCTTTGGCATTTTGCCGACAATACCATCGCTCTATTCAACAATATTCTGGTTCGCTGCGGAGTCATTGGACAGCTGCAGTCACGTGAGTCGCTATCATCATCATCGCGTTTATTTTAACACCACCATCTTGGGTCCAGCGATTCGCTGCCTGCTGCTGTTTTACTGTTTACTGCGCGCGTACGCTGAAGTCCGTCGCTCAGCATGCATTTTTTCCTTCTTACGTCGAGTTACGAACAGCACGACCTTGATTCGCTGCTACAGCTGCGGCTACGGCAGCTGGCGCAGGCGACGGCTACAGCTCAGCTTGGCTCAGCTACAGTCACTCCTCCATCTGCACGTGGACCCAAGATGGCGGCGCCTGACGCGCTTCAGACGCGTAGTTTGGGAGTCGCGGTACTTTGAAATCGTAGCTTTATTTAGTGACTCTAGTCACATAGAACAACCGGAGGCTCAAATTTCTTTTGGAGGGTCTTATGTTGAGAACTGGTCACACCGGTGACAACTTCCTTCCATGAAGATTTGAGAAGATTGGACGCAGCTTTTTGGAGGATCCGGAAAAATGGGTGGGTTCCATAAGCTGGACCAAAGATGATGTTCATCTGTTGTGGGAGGATCGTCTCCATTAGGCGTAACTGTTGTGACACCTCCTTCCTTGAAATCTGCATGAGTCTGTAGTCGGTAAAACATGGAATCATTCGGTCTCTCCTTTGACCTTCTCGCGCCAAATCATGTTCTCACTTTTTAAGCTTAAGCATGGCAAAATAACAAGAACGTCTCCTCAAAGCTGGTTATCCGCAAGGTCTTCTGAGCACTATTCTTGTTCAGTTAATTTTAGCCACCCAAAGGCCCCGTGCTCCACATAGTAAGGCTTCACATGTTATCTCCATTCCATATGTGTACAACTCTGCACATGACTGAAGGGAATTGCAAAGCGCTTCAACACTTCAATCGTCTTCTCGTGCAAGTTGCGCCTAAAACAACTTTGCAGACGAGTGAACAACAACGAAGCCCCCAAAGGATGTTCCATCAAACATGCCAATCAGACCGTTCCCTGTTAAGAGGGAGCTGGTATACTCCCTCCCTTATTTCATGCGGTGACCGATAAATTGGTCAGACAGGACGTTGCCTGAACACCCGCCTACGAGAGCACGTCCTCGAGGTTTCCTGTGCTTCAAACGACTCTTTTCATCCAATAGTTGTTCATAAACGCCTCTTCAAGAACTGTGAAGCCCGGTTCCTAGGACACCAGCATAATTTGAAGACACAAGAACAAGCTCGGCCGAGAGATTATTGAAGCATATGGATAGCCGGTGACGAACACAACATCGCTGCTTCTTCTTTTGGGTTGTCCAGAGTTGAGATGAACTATTGGCGACGTGACCGGTCGAAAGCGTCGCGGTGGTCGGCCCTCCACGATTTGCCGAATGCTGACTTTGACGTCAGTAAAGAATTCCTCATCGACGGAAATAAGAATAATGTAAGAACTTCGATTTTGACGGTGTTGGCAGTATTGGTTTAAAAGCGCAACGATTTCCAACTTCCACCATGCTAATTACAAAAACCGTCGAAGTTGTTGTTCACAGGGTAATGACGTCACGAGTGGTAATCATAGAGGGCGCCACCCAGATATCTCGCCGCTAATGCCTGAAGCCAGAGCTGAATTAGTCAAAGGGCCCTCTATCTGATTTTTTCAATGGTGTTTCCTTTTTTCTTTCTTATTTTTTTGTCTTTATCTTCTGGTGTATTTGGGGATTTTGTCCTTTTTCCAGGCGTATATAAATATCTTAATTTTTTCCGTAACTTCCTCATTAGTTTCAAACGTTAGGTGGATAGTACGTATCGAAGGAGACATCACTAAATGTTTGTTGCTAGTTGAAAGAACTGTGCTGTATGTCCTTGTCCCTAAGTGTTTTTATTCTTTCTTTGACTCTTGGATACCAAGTACACCGCCCCCGGCCCTGGGAGGGTGGGGGGGGGGGGGGGGTCTGGTGTGCCCCCCCCCCCCCCCTCAAAAACAAGTTGGTACGCCACTGCCCGCCGTAGACCCTAGCAAGTTTCTTGGCCTTATTTTTTACAGAAAGAGAACTACGCTTTGTAATTTTACAAGAAAAAACCGACCGCTGATATACACCTTTGACGAAAAGTTTAGATTGCTACGTGCACGCGTCGATTTTTACAATCCATTTTAGATCGAGCCTGGTGACTTGAACCACCCTATATATAACTCATGATGCAGTAGTGTCTCCAGCTACCGCAGTGGTAGACTTTTAGACTGTACTTCAACGAACTTCAAGAGAGCTCAAACACGTGTTCGCTCCAGAGTTCGTTCACGCGTGCATATCGGAGCTTGCTGGAAGAAAAGCCAAGGTTGCTATAGCCTGTTGCAAAAAGCAATCTTATGCACTGTTCTAGTGCATAGAGTTTATTGAAAGTCGTGAAAGGAGAGTCTTCAATCCGCTGACGGGGCTGGATGGTGGAAGGGCCTGGAACGTACACCGCGCCGCGTTCGCGGCGGAAAAAAAGAAGTTTAATTTATTGTTAGTTGAGAAAATTGTTAGTTGAGAAAGACGCATTAAACAGCCTAACCAACACGCTGTTTACAAACAAGCCCACTATCACGTGCCCTTCAGAGTGTTTCCAACCGCTCGATAGGGGTCAGGAGCTTTGTGGGCCGCGCCGCCACGTTTGCACTGCTGCAAGGAGGTGGGGAAAATGTCGATCTTCTACAAGCGCCTCCGCTTGTCCGCCCGCTTTCTTCGTTCCAACGCGCGGTGCTAGTATTCATGTGAAACGTTAAGAGCGCTTCCGCCGTGGTTCATCGTCGTATGGGTGCAACGAATTATAGTTTCTAATCGTGCATCTACCCCGAAATAATGGTTGTTTCGGTGTCTAGAGTTTCCAAACCACTGCAATACCAACTGATTTATGAAGAACGCGCCGATATATCGCTCGACGTCGTATAAGAAAATATGCGCGCAGATAATGACGGCAACGTGGAAGCGATAAAGTGGCTTCGCACATCTGGTACGAACAATGGTCGGCGATAAGACATAGAGTGCGTTCGGAAGATGTAACGGACACGCTAATGACCTTCCTCCATATCGGAGGCGTCCAATATAAAACAGGCGGTCTTCCAACGCTATTCACTGTTTCGTGAACACTGGGAACGCGTGGTTCAAACATGGCCGGCTCTGTATCGCTCCTCCTTGGAGCAGTCTTTCTGTTCGCCCTGGTAAGTTATTTTTCCCACGTTTGTAGGCTCGACAATACCCGCGAATTAGTTCAACGGTGGCACTAGTGGCACCTTTTCTCTTGATATATACGATTACGAGGCAAGGCCCAAAACCTCTAAAGCCACGCTCACACTGATAATACATCATACAAAAAAAAAAAGTCAGTCTGCAGACACTTTTTGGGCGTGTTCCTTTCTTGTCTAAAGTTCCTGTCGTACAAAAACATTCCTCAGACGTTTTCGAAGTATGCACGTGGTTTTCGAGTACGACACTGCAACGTTATACTGAGGACAGGTCCGATACTTTTTATAAACATTGTGTGTGATTCGTGGAGGGCTTAACATACCGCTTAGTTTTGTGACTAGCGGCAACCACTAAAACCGAAACAAATTAAGATATATGCATGCATAGAAAGAAAGAAAGAGAGGAAGAAAGATATGTGATGCTTGCGTCGAACTCGACGCGGGCGTGTTGTGAATAAAAAAAGAAAGAAAAAAAAAACCAGTGGTAGCAAGCTTGATTTCGTTGCACGCAGCTTAGGTCGGCCCCATCCACAATCCCATAGAATGCAGCACATCTATTTTCTTTTATTCCACAAAGTTATAGTCGGATGCAACCTAAGCACAATCTTTTAGCTCCACCCACAAGCGCATTGCGCCCATCTGAAGTGCCTCCGCCGTCGAGAAAGTAGTTCGCTAGCAACGTTGCTTTTTCTGCCTCCAGTAAACGTGTCTTAAACTACTACAATATTTATTTAATTCATTCAGGGCGTTTAAATAAGTTAGAATACGTTTTTGTCAACGAAATAGCTGTTTAGTAAAGAAAGAAAGTCATGTCCAATGTACCGTCTTCCCAATTCATTTTCTGTCCAAGATACTGTCTAACATACCGTCTTCCAGCGCCTTCGATTGAGGGAAAGCGGCGAAAACGAAACCAACCTTTCTCTCGCCAAAATTATAAATAACAAAGCACTTATAGTTCCTGCAAATAATAAATATTTAGTGATTTACTTAGTTTTGTGGGCTTTGCGCACGAAATGTGTGCCTTTATTTTGTTGGATGAATAGAAAACAAGAATAATTATACTTTTCGGGTTTTGACAAATCGGCACCCTCCCAAGTCATCGACACCACCGCCGCGCCCCGCTAGAGTGCCTTCATACACACGCGCGCTTTTGCTTGAGTGGTGACATCTCAGCCGTTTTTACGCCCAATCGTTTTTTTATGCATTTTGAAGTACGCGCAATCCGGTGTCAATCAGCTCGAGCGCGTAGCTTTGGCTAATGCATAGACGCCATTTTTAGCGCCCAGGTCACGCAACGAGTGCGCGAGAGCGTCACGCGCTGAACATTCAGTGCAACAATGGATGTCTTCACCCTGAGACAGACAGACATGTAGGCACCCTACGCCCCGCTCTCTTTGCCTTCCGCCATGGATCCCACTGAGGTGCACGGCAATCTCAGCTCACCCTGCGGAAACCACAGCGAATTGAAGCAGCGGTGCCGGTACTATGTTGAGTAGCAACGTGGGGCAGAGGCGACAGAAATCCAACGAAGCAGACGACGTCCGGCGTAGCTTCTCACCTCTCAGCAGTGCTAAGCCTCGCGCCCGCTTCGAAATTTTCGTTGGCGATAGCGTCGCTGGATTCTCACGTTGTCGCGCAAAAACTGCTGCAAACGCAAGCCGATACCATTAAGATTTCGTGGCGTAACCTCGGGCACGTAAAACACGGTGCAAAAAAGCAGAATAATTGTCACGAGAAACTAGCGTCGCGTTGCTAAGGCCAGCAGCCATGTTGAGCTTTATTTTTTTCAAAAGGATCGCGATTGGTCCACGGAATCGTGACGTCATGAAAACGATTGGCTGGCGTTTCTCGGCGTAGGAATACATTTTCCTCTGAGAGGCATTTCCGGTTTTTTCTTAGCTTGCAATCAACTATAGTTTTATGCTTTTTAATTACCTTACCGAATGCAGTACCTATAGACGAGTCTTTTCTTTCACTGATTACTTGGGTAATGCATTTTATATGTTCTTTTTCTCTGTTCACAGGCAATGCAGCAAACGGGTAAGCTTGTTTGTTTATTTTGTGAAGAAACAAAAAGTTCTCGATGCTGTTTATTTATTTATTGATTTCAAATACCTTTATGGCCACGAGGGCATTGCAGAGGGGAGGGAGTAGCAGGTATATATATATAAAAAAAAAAAAAATTCTAAGAATGGAAATTTAAGACAATACTAAAATAGTGTGAGCTAAACAATACTTTAGACAGTATACTACAATCGTGAAAGCGTTTAAACCATTCAAACACCAATGGACGTGCTACAGTCGGTTCTCAGGACACACATGACAGTTAAAGATGATTTTAAGCGTTGGTTTGGAACCTTTTTCCGACAGACATTTCTTGACCGCACGCTGTGCCTACACTGGAGTCAACTGGTCCGACGCCATCTTGCATTACACAGCACGAGAAAACAGTTTATACTTCCAACTTGTTCCACCAGGTGTCAGACGTATAATGCTAACTTTCAAATACGCTGCTAAAGCCTATAAGATTCGTGTTTGGATTATTTGGACAAAATCCGGATATTTACTGAACGCCCCTTGTACGTTGAAAAGAAATCCGGAACTTTATCGAAACATTTATAGCAGTAAAAATGCTTGGTTTACAACGGCATCACCATATTGTTATGGCGGAGATAAAATCAACCAGAATCCCATTTGACAACATAATAAAAGCGGAGACACGGAAACAAAAAGGAAGTAGAAAATCCCGTCTCTGAGCTGTGTCCGAGACGGTGTTTCTCTCGGATACAGCTCTCTGAGCTGTGTCCGATGTTGTGTCCGTCCCTTTTGTTTCCGTGTCTCTGGTTTTCTTATGTTTCTTAATATTCACCAGTTCACCTGCCGCCCACAGTCTTATTCCATTCCACTTGAACCTGTCTCATTGAAATCATGGGCCGGTTATGCAGGAGCAAGAGCACGATGAGCGCAATATCCCGATGCTCCTGAACTGCTTAGATAGAGCTCCCCCATCTACTAGCCGCTCATGTCCCCAAGGCTAGCCGTATTTCAGCACTCGACTTCTTCATTGGCTTTATCTGATTTGCTGGGTATATACTTGAAACATTTATTTTGTTTCTCATCGCACCGATAAACGTCTTAGGGCAACGAAAGGCGCGATGCAGGTCAGCGCATACGGGATCTACACAGTCAATTTATGAAACGCGCAGGGTGTGGCTTATTGTGTTCACGCTCCTTGTCTCGTGATTGGTTATTCGTGGTTCTTATCAACAAATGCAGCAACCTTATTGGCAGCTATAATGAGATTCTTACGACTGGCCACACTCTGCATTTCTGAAGCTGTCATGTGCCGTTTTACACAAAAGTGAGCGCGGCATCGCAGTTCACAGAAAGACAACTCCTTCCTCTACTCTTACCTCAGTCTAAAAAAGAAAAGAAAAGCAGGTATTCGAGTGGGGCTATGTTCGACAAATGTTTCGTTTCTCCTTAAACGAAGCGGAAGTGACGGAAGGTTACGATATAGTCTGATTCGTCATTTGAGCCTCTAAGCAATCAGACGCGATATCGTCATTTCCATCACTTTCGTTTCTTTTTAGGAGAAACGAAAACATTTGTCAAACATAGTCCCCAATATTCCGCTGTGGGACCGAATATGCTTAGCAGAGGGTATGAGCTAAGCAATTCTTTTTATTGCGGCGTTGTTGGATAAGTCGGTCAATTTTCTACAAATTGTTTCGTTTGAACAAACACAAAGCAAGAACTGAATATTAGTTATCATTGGTTACCAACAACGGATACGCATTAGCAGAAAATTTGACGTCATTGAAGATTGTCTAAAGTTTGTTAACAAACTTCGTAGCATCCCATATTTCGATAAAAAAGAGTTAGAACAAAAAGGGAAATGTATTCGCTAGCTTTAATTTCTCATTCATTACTCATTAGGGTGTCGGTCGATTATTTATATATTGCACGCCGTTTAAGTGTTGAAATAAATATCTTCATTCTATTGTGATTGATCATGCCCACACCTTTCCAACATTTGTTTTTATGATTTGTTTTGCATACCTGTTACATATATAGTATTTACGTAAGAAAGTGAAACGATATATTGTATATAAAAATCCCGAAGGTACACTGCTTGCTTTATAATTTCCTTTGAGCATTTTCTCTAATAGGAGCTGCAAAGCCACGTGTCTTCGACTTGCCGAAAAAAATCCAAGAGTTCGTGAACCAAGAGTCTAAGAAACACAACATGCCGGTCAACTGGTGGAACATGCACGGCAATCACAGTCATCTTATCGAGTTCGCCGCAAAGTACAGAAAGTGAGTGAATCTCATGACGCGTCCTTCTACGCGGTAGACACTGAGGGAGAAGAGGAGACGTCACCACACCGAATGATTAGTGGGCAGACGCCTTTGTCTCTACTCACTTTTCGAACGTGTTCGAACGCCGAAAGCCGGCATCTGATGTTCGCGGTTTAACGCATTCGAACAGCGAGTACAGAAAAAGGCAGCTGTACTCGGAGACAAGCTAAGGGGCAGAGGGGCAGAGCTAACAGTTGTTAAATCGCGCCAAGTAGTTCCAAACTTTTTTGGTTTCGGTTTCAGTTTGGGTTTTGGCTTGACAGACACGCAATTGCTACAGTTCATCTTTTCGTATGAGGATCGCGACTGAGGGTGCTGAACCACGATCGCCGAGCATGCAAGCATATCCGCGTCTCTTTCCCGAAGTTTCATTCGTTTCTCAAAACAAGGCAACGCTTTAACTGAAGCACTCGGACAAGAGCTTTCGATCTCCTGGAATTTTATTTGGCTTGCGACCGACAAATAATGCCGTGGATTTCATCAGCGCTGCAGTATTTTAAGGTTATTGACTGCCTAAACTCTTCTGGTGCTGAAAAATCATAGCGCGGCCGTGATATACCAAAACAAGATCACGCACACGCTACGGCGCTAAGTCAAATTCCATTTGGATAACGCTCGGCCAGCGGTAACTGAACGCTGACTCAGCTTTTGCAATTTCGGTTCGTATTTTACACTTGTGCTCCAACCTTAAAGTTTATTTTGAAGTGTGAACCGTGTGCATGTTTATCTGTTGACTACACGTGCAGTTACTCGGTTCATGTCTCTGCTTTGAGGCCAAATGCTATACATCTCCATGTTTTCATTCGCTGGTTACCTTTCGCCTACCGCAATGATTGACTTGAGACATGCTGTTGGGGGAAGTTGGCACTTTGGCATTATATATTGGTAAAGGTTGAAATAAGGTGGTGAACTGGGCAAATAGGTTGACGTTATCCTGTCGTGTGTGTTCTTCTTCGTAGTCCGGCCGCTTTTTCTGAGCTGTTTTCTCTACTATGTTTAAATGTTGAAGGTGACTTGGAGGCAAAACACTACGGCCTACAATGCCTAGCTGGTGGGTTAGTGGGTTAGACTCCAGGTCGCGTTGTGAAGCCTAGCACTTAAAACACCCAATTATTTTACTTTTTATTACAGCGGCAGCTGTTAGTGGCCCGTCCACCGGTTGCGCGACGGTGTGAGCGTAAACAAAAAGTTTCCCCGCTAAATTTGGCGGGAAAATGAATGTCATGTGACCTGACGTCACAGGACCTACGGACAAATTCATGTTCCCCGCTAAATTTAGCGGAAAAATTGACGTCACGTGACCTACGCACGTATTCAATTTCCCCGTTAAATTTGGAGGGAAAACACATCACGACCTTGCTGCTGCTGTTCTATCCCCACCCCTGCCCGCTTCGATCTGGATGAGCATCGTACCGGCATGCGGTCGTGTATCACTACTGCGTGACTAGCGGTTTGTACTGCACTGGCTAAATTTCCCATGAACAGCTCTGAGATAAGTCACCCGTTGAGGCAGACTAAGCTATAGGCTGTATAAGCATACACACACCTCATTTTTGTTTTTTTTTGCTTTTGTCTAAACGCATCACGTCAATTAACTGCCGCGCGATTTTCAATATTATTTTTGGTGAGGAGGGCACGCGATATTTTATATAATGATCAAGCGGTCTTAATAGCAAATTAGTGGACATTATTTTTTTTTTTAAATTTCAATGAGGCTATATTGTAGCGCGATGTCGTTCGTTCTCGTAGCTGATCAAGTTGATTATAGAAAGTACAGCTGAGGCCTGTTGGCGCTCCGTGGGAATCGCGGTGACTTGGGTAATTTTTTTAGACAATATGTTATAGAACAATGATATGACAAATGTTTCTTCTAAAATAAGCAAATCTGTAGGAATTTTTAACGAACACAGGAATGTTCTCCCAACAGGTGTAAAAAAGGTTTTTATACAATTCGTCGCTTTATTTTCTGTTGTGTTAGTATTGTAACATGTTTTTAGCTAATACATCTTTTTCAAATCTGAATACATCTACTAAAAGAAAAATGGCAATAAGAGTAATAGCAAACGTTTCTTACTCTCATCCAACACATTCATTATTTAAATTATAAAAGATCCTCAGAGTACATCAATTATATGATTATCCCGTTTAATTACTCACAGGGGCGCCCAAATTTTACTATTCAGCTTTCAGATTAAAAAAATCAAGAACAAATTCAGTACTACTCATCCAGGCATTACTAGCCTTGGCAAATTCCTAAATCTAGAACTAATTATGAAATGCAAAAATTATTTCACACTTTGCCTTTTTTTTAGACGACCATTTGAATCGAAATGTAGACATAACCGAACTTTCAAATAGCTGCATATTCAAAAATAATCCTTTGACTTCTTTCATTGATAATGTGTTTGACTTTATTCTTTTGTCTTGATGCCTGTCTCGCTCCGTCGTATCTGTTAAACCCCTTCGTCAAGCTGCATTTCTGCAGCTTTTTATTCGGCCCCCATTCCCCGCATGTTATCGTGGTGATAAATACATTCTTATCGCATCGTATGATGCTTGCAGTCCCATCAGGGAGTGGGAGTGCCGTGATACGCTCGCGATTGCGCAAATTCGCTGATATTGCAGCCGACTGACTCTTGGCGCAGCGTTCGAGCCAAATTACGATGTATCACGGCAGACGGATATCTTCGACGTGTTCTGCGAACAGTTCAATATTTTTTTTCCTTTTTTGATGGGACTGATTAAAAAGCATCAAAGGTGCACCATCAAGCGTGTTCGTCAAGTGCCGCATACGTCTTCTATTATCGACGAACGAATCATGCACTGGAAAGACCCGGTGACTTGCGCTTTCCACGCTTTTTGATCGGTTCCATCAACTCGTAAAGTCAGCTGCGTCTCTACGTAAAGTGAAACGAAGTTGGAATTTTTAGTTCGAGTTCGCCTCTGGTGTCCGTCGAGCTCGGCACATTCTCTCGGTCGTGAGCGCGGCGCAGTTTTCGCTTAATTCTTTCCAAAATCGAAGTTCCACACCTGGAGGTCTACTCAGGGGTGCAATAAACCACCATTGAACTATTGGTGCCTAATTGTAATAAATTCAGGTCTTACCGCAATATTTAGCGGGGCAATTGAACCGATGCTCAACTATACACCGATTAAGAATTTTCCTCTAAATTTAGCTCTTTAGCCGCTACGGACAGACGCACGCTGTCTCATGATTTTGCGGCCCTAGAAATGCCATCGCATTTAAGAATAGCGCTATATACGAGGCTTGATACGACCGCTCCACTGATCAAATGGACGTGACGATATTTCCAAAATGAGTCCTGGCCTCTGCGCGCGGCGTTCGGGTTGTCCACTGCTCGTGCATTTTTCAATACTCAGGTATTACCACGGGGCCTTAGGTGAACTACTTACTGGTCTGGATACTTGGGCGGTTTCTAGACCGCCGAAGTATTGGTGACTCCAGAGCCGTGTGTAGGGAGAATTTTGGTCAATGGGAGGAGCGGGCAAATGTTTTGGGTTTTCGTTTCTGCGTTTTTAAATAGGATGAAGTACTATTAACTAGCCCAACTTTCCGCCCTTCTGGAGCGGGCAGAGCCAGTGCGTGCACCCGACGCAGATAGAGGGCTTGGCACGCTCTCTTGGCTGTGGTGTACTAGAACCATATCTTGGCCAACCAGAAGCTAAAAGGATTCCCTAGCGGTGGTAGCGAGAAACAGTTTTAATAAGAGCATAAGGATTAAATGTAGTAACTCTTCATGGCTGAAAATATAGTGCACGTGATGTTTCGATTGTGATCATGCAAAAAAAAGTAAGAAACGAATGTGCCGCTTGAACTCTGTTTTGCTCGGACAGAGTGTGACCGCTCGGACGGCAGATTCCCGGCCCTCGGCGCCTGGCGTACGGATTATGTCGATCGCTCCGGTAGTTGCGCTCTTCCATCGTTATCTTGGATGACCGTGATTGAAACATCACGTGCACCATATTTTCAGTCACTGAGAGTTACTCCGACACACTTATTAATTGCGTTTCGCGCTACTACCACCAGGGTATTATTTCCGGCTTCTGGTTGGCCACATTCGATTTTTCGAAGACACCCTGGAACACGCCCAGCCTACTTTCAGCCAATGGCGCCTCCTGGTTTGTCTCCTATACTTCCCAATGAATGGCCAAACTCTCTACATATACGGCTCTGGGCGACTCCAGCGAAATCGACGGCACTTCGCGGATAGATAAAAAAAAAAAAAAGCTCTGGGTGCAGGCTCAACACCGGCCTTATCGACCTAATCGGAGAATAAGATATTCACGGCGCCTGGTCTAAAGATGAAGCCGTGAAAGAAGGTTCAAAAACACGCGATGAAAATCGACAATAGTTCGTGCCGATATTGAATAGCTGATATTCCAGGCCTTTTTTCAGAGGAAATGCTGCAATAACCGGGAGGATCGATTGTCACTGCATTGGTGTCAATTCACAGGTACAAGGTGAGCACCACAGTGGGCTCCTTGCAGTACGGCAACGTGAGCAAGTCGTCCGTCCTGCCAAAAGTGGTACACACAGAATGGTCCCACAATAGCATGCCGACCGAACCGCTCATCGTCACCGTGAAGCGGACCAAGACGCTGACGCACCAGTACTCGTGGCAGACGCAAGACTCGTTCAGCGTGGGTACCTCGCTCTCCATCAAGGTGGGCCTGCCCGGCGTGGCGGACGTCACCAGCACGTTCAGCACCAGCGTGAGCCTCACTAACACTGCTGGGCAAGTCCACACCGAGTCGGAGAAGTACACCATTGAACAGGACGTCACGGTTCCGCCAATGAAGTCGGCGAAAATTGAGTGGATCGTCACCGATGTCACCCAGGTAAAAAAAGAAAAAAGTGTCAGCGATTTTTATTTTTAAAGTCGTATAAAAGTAGTATATTGCACGAAATGCCGCATTTAAGGAGCAACGGTTCCAATTGGTGTCATCTCCTAACGAAGCCGAGCCTTTAGGCGAAATTGTCGTAATACATACAATAAACTCCTAGCATAGCAACTTCGCAAGTACGGACCTCTGACTTAATATATATATATATATACAGAGTGTTTTTTTTAAGCTTAACAGCTTTGTTTAAAAAAATCCGTGAAAGTTACACTTATGCCGCTTGTGGAGGTGAGTTATACGGCCAGGGGGACACATTATAGGAGGCTAATCGTAATGATCAGTCGGCTAATTAATTAAAATTTGTTAATTAACTTTTTAATTAATGAAAATAGACATATGGTTCCAATTAGAAACTTGCTCAGCGTCATCGAAAACCCCTAAATCAGTCATTTTCAGAAAGACTTTGAGCGCATGAGAAGCGTAGTAGTGCACTAAAGTTACCACTCATGGAGCAGGTACAAGGCTGGGGCTAGATAAGAGACGGAAAAATCGCGCGGGCGCCTTATCGCAACCTCTAGCTTTGTACCTGCTCCACGAGCGGTAACTTCAGTTCACTACTACCCTTCTCAAGCGCTCAAAGTCTTTCTGAAAATGACTGATTTAGGGGTTTTCGATGACGCTGAGCAAGTTTCTAATTGAAACCATATGCCTATTTTCATTAATTAAGAAGTTAATTAACGAATTTTAATTAATTAGCCGACTGATTGTTACGATTAGCCCCCTATAATATGTCCCCCTGGCCGTATAACTCACCTCCACAAGCGGCATAAGTGTAACTTTCACGCCTTTTTTAAAACAAATCTGTTAAGCTTAATATATATATATATATATATATATATATATATATATATATATATATATATATATATATATATATATATACAGGGTGTTTTTTTTTTAAGCTTAACAGATTTGTTTAAAAAAAGCCGTGAAAGTTACACTTATGCCGCTTGTGGAGGTGAGTTATACGGCCAGGGGGACATATTATAGGGGGCTAATCGTAACAATCAGTCGGCTAATTAATTAAAATTCGTTAATTAACTTCTTAATTAATGAAAATAGGCATATGGTTTCAATTAGAAACTTGCTCAGCGTTATCGAAAACCCCTAAATCAGTCATTTTCAGAAAGACTTTGAGCGCGTGAGAAGCGTAATAGTGCACTAACGTTACCGCTCGTGGAGCAGGTACAAGGCTGGGGCTAGATAACAGACGGAAAAATCGCGCGGGCGCCTTATCGCAACCTTTAGCTTTGTACCTGCTCCACGAGCGGTAACTTCAGTTCACTACTACGCTTCTCACGCGCTCAAAGTCTTTCTGAAAATGACTGATTTAGGGGTTTTCGATAACGCTGAGCAAGTTTCTAATTGGAACCATATGGCTATTTTTATTAATTAAAAAGTTAATTAACGAATTTTAATTAATTAGCCGACGGATTGTTACGATTAGCCCCCTATAAATGTCCCCCTGGTTGTATAACTCACCTCCACAAGCGGCATAAGTGTAACTTTCACGGCTTTTTTTAAACAAATCTGTTAAGCTTAAAAAAAAACACCCTGTATATATATATATATATATATATATATATATATATATATATATATATATATATATATATATATATATATATATACAGGGTGTTTTTTTTAAGCTTAACAGATTTGTTTAAAAAAAGCCGTGAAAGTTACACTTATGCCGCTTGTGGAGGTAAATTATACGGCCAGGGGGACATATTATGGGGGGCTAATTGTAACGATCAGTCGGCTAATTACTTAAAATTCGTTAATTAACTTTTTAATTAATGAAAATAGACCTATGGTTTCAATTAGAAATTTGTTGAGCGTCATCGAAAACCCCTAAATCAGTGATTTTCAGAAAGACTTTGTGTGCGTGAGAAGCGTAGTAGTGAACTGAAGTTACCACTCTTTCAGCAGGTACAAAGCTAGAGGTTGCGATAAGGCACCCGCGCGAATTTTCCGTCTCTTATCTAGCCCCAGCCTTGTACCTGCTCCACGAGTGGTAACTTTAGTGCACTACTACGCTTCTCATGCGCTCAAAGTCTTTATGAAAATGACTGATTTAGGGGTTTTCGACGACGCTGAGCAATTTTCTAATTGGAACCATATGTCTATTGTCATTAATTAAAAAGTTAATTAACGAATTTTAAGTAATTAGCCGAGGGATCGTTACGATTATTGCCCTATAATCTGTCACCCTGGCCGTATAACTTACGTCCACAAGCGGCATAAGTGTAACTTTCACGGCTTTTTTTAAACAAATCTGTTAAGCTTAGAAAAAACACCCTGTATATATATATATATATATATATATATATATATATATATATATATATATATATATATATATATATATATAAGGAGTGGCGAATGTTGACAAATGCTTCCGTTGTTATATAGGCAAAAGTAATGTACGCAGACACAGCAGCCGTAGGATGATAAAAATAAAATTCTAATTTAATGGCGAAAAAAGTCACGCAAGAAAAAAGGGTGAAGTGCCGAAAAAAAAGTTGTATTAGTTTACGGGAATAATCAAGACTAGGCACAAGAACGCTAATTACGCGGGAAACAAATTTTACTTTTACTCCGTCCTTTTTTTAAAACATTGTTTCCCGCGTAATTAGCGTTCTTGTGCCTAGTCTTGATTATTCCCGTAAACTAATACAACTTTTTTTCGGCAGTTCACCCTTTTTTCTTGCGTGACTTTTTTCACCATTAAATTAGAATTTTATTTTTATCATCCTACGGCTGCTGTGTCTGCGTACATTACTTTTGCCTATATATATATATATATATATATATATATATATATATATATATATATATATATAGGCGAAGCAGAGTAGTTTGAGAACAATGGACCGGGAAAATGTAATAAGTCAGAGATCCGTACTTGCGGAGTTGCTATGCTAGGAGTTTATTGTATGTATTACGACAGTTTGGCCGAGAGGCTCGGCTTCGTCAGGAGATGGCATACATGTGAGGGCATCAAACTGCGCAGAGCTGTAAGCGGTCAATGGGGCGAGAAGGACGTGACGTCAGGAAAAATAAAAGTAAAAGGACATATGAAAAAACAGCGAACATATTCAAACAAAATCGAACGCTCAGAAGGAAAAAAACAACAACAAAAATTGACTTGAGCGCGCTCCCATGGTAGGGCGGCGGGTTTCAAAGCTAAAGAAGCGTATATGAGATCTCCGACACTGCGGTGGGTACAATAGGTCATAAACGGACGGCACATTCTCTGGAACGACATCTTCGGTACTAATTCCCCGTAAGGCTAAGCCGATGTGGGCGTCCGCTCTCCGCGACGGTCACCCCGCCTCCCCTCGGGCGCCGCACGCCGTGGAAGAGAGGGGAGAGGGAAGCAAAGAGGCAAAACGCGGGGCAGGGGGGCGCGGGGGAGGGGGGGCGAAATGCCACCGGATAGTTGCAAAGATGTCGTCGTACCGGACAGTGAATAAAAATACCAATTGAAA
>JABSTQ010004200.1:0-88052 GCA_013358835.2 Ixodes persulcatus
AAATCTAGCTCAGTGCTGCGCTGTTCCGCCATGATCTTCCCTAGTGCCACTAAATAAGCTACGCTTCAGGGTAACAACACTTGTCCATATTGTGGCTTAAAATCATGGCTGCCAGTTATCTGAAAATTTATCTGAAATCACAGGAAACGCTTTTACGTCCTCCACAAATGTTTAAACGCTTCGCGACAGAGCAAAGCAATATTACATGAGCTTCCTAACACCGAATCAAATGCCGAGGAAGTTGGACTTTTGAATCATGACGATCGGCAGTTGCGTCTGCTCTGTACAAGCACCAAAATTGGGAACAGAGTGCCGACCCTAAGCATCGCTCATTTAGTGGCGAGGTCCACACTTCTGCACGTCCAGAGGTTTGGACCTCGTCGAAGCGGTCCACACTTCTGCGCGTCGAGTCAAAAGCAACAAGAAGCAACCGTTTCCCACCAGTAAACTGTACCAAAGAGTTCTGTCCAAGCAAGTGGCGCGGCTCTACTACTCGTCCACAATCGCTCGCCAAGTGCACAGCAGCTGACAAGATTGGCAACGGGTATGGCAAGAAAGGACACTTTCCGTCTGTCTGCCTGTCAGCGAAAAAGAACCACCCAAATACACAAAGCCATGTTGCACTCCAGTTATCCTCGTAAATTCCATAAGCTGAAGGCGCTGCCGGCAAGTGCAGTCTAAATTCATTTGATAAAAATCACGCTTTCAAGTACCGCGAACCATTGTTGTGGAAACGCGCAAGACACGTGCGAGGAGCGGGTGCTCCGCTGCCATTCGCTTCCAAGGGCCGCTCATTTCAGTACTGCGCCGACAACTGCAGACTAAATTCATTTGATAAAATTCACGCTTTCAAGTACCACCAACCATTGTTGCGGAAACGGGCAAGACACGTGCGAGGAGCGGGTGCTCCGCTGCCTTTCGCTTCCAGGGCCGCTCATTTCAGTACTGCGCCGACAACTGCTTCCAAGAGCCGCTCGAGACACGGGCCTCGTGCACTGGCGCATTTGACGCCACTTGCAAGACAAACGCAAACACATCGAAAGGCTTGAGTCCAGACGGTCCAGACAAATAAACAGGGATCGGTGGCCAAGTGCAATAAAGAAAAAAAAAAAAAAGGATCGGTGGCCGAGTGGGCTAGAGCACACCAGCTCGGAGTACGTGGAGCGAAAGCTCGCGCTGTATAACCCAGGGATCCTGGGTTCAATCCCCACCCCTGCCCGTTTCGATCTAGATGAGCATCGTACCGGCGTGCGGTCGTGTATTATTACTATTGCGTGATGTACGTTAAAGACTCCAGGCTACCGGTTGTACTGCACTGGCTAAATTGTTCACCTACAGCTGGGAGACAAGTCGCCCGTAGAGGCAGACTATGTTCTAGGCTGTATAAACATACACACACCCCAATTTCTTTCCAGACAGGTAAGGTAGCACCGCTTCGTTCCACCGTGACATAGTAAGATCTTCAATACTTGTGAAAATGTGAAATATAGGTTCGAAGTAGTTCATTGTTATGAGCGCTAAACATGTAAGTCTTCACACAATAAAGTAATCAGAAAAGTAACGGTTACTTCTTCAAGTAATGTCCAATTACTTTTGCTGTTGAGTAATAAAGTAATCTAATCGAATACTTTTTAGCCAAGAGTTATAGTAATTGTAATCGATTACGTTTTTTTAGTAACATGTACAAGACTGGATACATGACAGCACGCCGGTACGATGCTCATCCAGATTGAAACTGGCAGAGGCGGTGGATTGAATCCACGATCAGTGAGCTTTACAGCGTGAGCTTTCGCTACACGTGCTACCGATCCACGAGCAACGAGACATCGCGGTCGAATTCGAGCTCGAGAGAAAAACAACAACAACAAAAGCAAGAAAATCTCCGGTTTGAGGCATTTAGTACTAGTGTCGCCATCTCGTTTATCAAGTTCGAAATAAAATTAACAGGGTGATTTTATTTACACAAATACGCAAATACAACAAGATTTTGCTTTCTCGTCATGGTCTTAAAATTAAGATTATAGGCACACCTAGTACGTACGGCCAAGCGTTTTGTCACGTTTGTCTTCTAAATAATTGTATTTTCAAAAATGCCTCAAAACGCGCTAAAAACAGTCAAAACGGTCATATTTCTGGATTTTATTAAAAATCTCCAGAGCTCTAAAAGAAAAATCCAAGGGCCGCACAACCTGCATTACGTTATCATAAGTATCCCCCAAAAGAATGAATACTATTGTGCATTCCTGAAACTCAGGTTTGTGTAGCGAAATTTGCCCATTGAGTGACGAGCGGTTGAATCCCCCGGTCCCACGGCCCCAACTATAATACCGGTGACAGCTCTGCTAACGCTCCTGTTTGCTGTGCAAATGTCGCGTCTGTGCGCGTGTTACGTATTTCAATCTTTTTGCAAATAAATAGCCAATTCATCATCACTCTTTTAGTGCAAAATATGATACGCATTTTTCAAAACTTAACGCACAATAAGAAAACAGAAAGTGCAAGTTTTGATTTTTTCAACGACATACCTCTATGCATTCCAAGTTTCTAGACTTGCAATGCATCCAAGACGCGTTCTTATTTTTTTATTGAATAAAAGAAAGACTCGTCTAGTTCCGTGCATACGTGTTTTTGTTAATTAGCACGCTCACATTTTTTAATATGTATTCAAAAAGAGCCTTTTTTATGTGATTTTGAAGTCTCGTAACTCAGTTTCACATCATAACGCAGCAACGACATTTAAGGGCACGCTTGTGGTAAACATAAGAAATCAGAATACAAAATATTAGAAGTGCAACGCCAGCCGTTTTCTTGTAAACACAACTTGATTAAGGTAAAATTTCTAAGAATTCCCTTAACGCGTTCTTGGTTTTCTCAGACAGCGTTCTGGCATCTTACCTAATTTTTTTTTAATTGTATGCTAGAGAAACTCAGCTGGTTCACTAGAAGCGTGATTTTTTCGTACTCATATTCAGATTTCTTTAAAATATGTTTAAATCATGGGACTATTTTGAAGCTCGACTCTGTACGCAAGAAACCGGTTTCAAAGAAGAGGGCAGCTATTTAAGCAACGATTCTTTAATTAGTGCTTTTCTCGTTCTAATTAAAATCACTTTCTATAATTGTAATTTTTTTAAAGCATACTAATTGTCCTAAATAATAAAAAGAACCTATGTTGTAGCAGACGACGTGCACTTGCGCCATCTTTTGAAAGGTGGCTGAAATTCGAGGTTGAGAAGTTCAGGAAAAGTGGCGCTGGGGGGATTCTGTCCCTGATGCAGAGGATTCTTTACTCAAATATGTCCTCGCGCTACTTCCTCGTTCTTGCAATGAGTAAATAATCTTGCAAGAAAAAGAAGAAAAAAACAAGGGCCACGAGCAAGTTCTCGAAAACATCTAGTGCCTATAAATAAGCTATTCAATGCTCCCTGCCATGTTCCGACACCACGAAAGGTGCGAATATTGAGCTCCATATGATGGTGACGACAAAGGGGAATTTCTTTTCCTTCACTCCAAGATTTTTACCCGACATTTTTCTTTTTAAGGTTCCAGCTTTCCAACCGCTCTGGTTCTGTTTTGTTCGCCATCGTGCAGGAATGTTAGATTTTCAGTTTTAACGTTACTCTACTTGTAGAAAACTTACGGAGAGTGTTATGTGTAAACCGCAGTGAGTCAGTGACTGGTCCTCATGGTAAGGCAACAAACAGCCAGTCATCGTGGTTCAAATCTGAGGCTCAGGAAAAGGGTCTAATAAACACCCTTTCCATGCAGTGCCCTATCAAAAGTGTTGCACATGTGCGAAACCCTCACTACGGTCGTCTTTCTTTGGATTAATTTTTATTTCATTTTTTTCAAATAAGAGCAATGTCAGACGATCAACTTTCATGGTGTTAGTTTAATAATGCAAGGACTCCAGGCTTCCAATTTGCGTTTACACCAACCACGACTCTTGTCCTTTGCAACTAATTATAAGCAGCCAGGTCAGACTTGCTAGAAACAGCGTCTCAGCTGAGACTTTGGGAAAGAAAGCAATGCCAAAACCAGTGCTCGAGCTGAGCGGGACTCAAGCCGCGTCTCAAGACAGTCGTGCGCCCAACCTTTTGCAGTGCTTTCTTTCACTCAGTCTCAGCTGAGACGCTGTTCTAGCAAGCCGGTCCAGGATCACAACTCGTGAAGTTTCCTCGCGCTTCTCTTTCGTTTTTCTGAGTCCCCGCAATGAGTATTGCGAAATAAAATCAAGCGAGATGCTCAGTGCTGCCCTGCCATGTTCTTCCATGACCAGGCTAGAGAGCGGTTTCCTTGTGGCCTTCAATCTCGCCGAGGAGCAATGGAACTTCTTTAGCCGCATAGGGGTGCGACCACACAACCATGCCCAACGCCGCCTGCGCCAACCTGAACAACTGTTCCCCGACCAATGCGATTGAAAATGTGTGTAATTATACTTGCTTGAAATAACTGTAGTGAGCAGATTGAAATAAGTTTCGGCTTACAATAATTAAATTCTTGTCTATACAAACTTGTTTCTTAAGGAGACGAAGAGAAAGACGCGTGTTCCGCATAAGTCCCTGAAGGCAGCTGGCCTCACGACCTGTAGGTCCAATTACTCTAGAAACTTATCCAACTCAGCCCCCGAGCAAAGAGGACAATACGGTGAGGAGGACGTGCCTCTCAGAAGGAATTAAAGCACAGTAGGAGCGGTAGGGTTACAGCGACCCCTCCGGGCTGCCGCCGCAGGGAGCAACTACTCCCGGTGCAATGGCCGTAAGAGATCATGCCTGTTCACTCTAGCCTAGGTTGCCTACATGTTTGTCTGTCTCAGGGTGAAGACATTTATTGTTGCTCTGAATGTGCCAGCGCGTGACGCTGGCACATTCATTGATTTGGGTGGTAAAATGGCGTCTATGCACTAGCCAAAGCTACGGGCTCGATCTGAGTGACACCGGATTGCGTGCACTTCAAAATGCATAAAAAAACGATTGGGCGGAAAAATGGCTGAGTTGTCACCACTTCATGTGGTCTTCGGTTCAGGCACGTAGCCAGGAGTTTGTTTCGGGGGGGGGGGGGGGGGGGGCGCCCATGACAAAATGCTGTATGAGGTGGAGGGGGAGAGGAGGTCTCAGCAAAATGGAAGATTTCGGAAAAAAACCGGGCCCCATGCCTCCCGCCCCCCCCCCCCCCCCCTGGCTACGCGTGCCTGCTTCGGTTCGTTGTCATGTGAAAAGAGAAGACGGTCTACGGTGTTTTTCCATTTGAACGTGAACGTGCAGACGGCTATAGGAACGTGAAGACACACTGAACTTTAGATGGTCCAGACCGCTTGGCGGCTCTCCCGTGAACATGTTGTAAAAATAAAAATAAATATTGTGTGCGTGAGTTAAAAATAATAATAATCCTTATTTCCAGACATACATGGGTCTGAGGGGCTGCGGCAAAAGAATACGAAAAAAAAATTCCGCACAGACACTTTTGATTGCTTACGTGTGCGAATATGAAAGCATTGCAGTCCTTTTGGTGAAAAGTTTTCGATTTATTTTTTCGACATGCGTTATTTTTGCTGATTCAGTGTGTGACGCGGGGGAAGCAGCGCGCTCATGTTATACACTCATGACGTGGCGCCACCTTTTCCCCATTGGCTGCACCATCACGTGCCCAATGACGCACGCACTCGGACACACCTTTAGTCAGCCTGATGGTTGCGACGGGACGTGTGCAACGACGCACGCACTAGGCACACCATAGTCAGCCAGGACCTTGGAGCCGCCATGGAGTCGGGGAAGCGTGCCCGTCTCGCACCCCGGCGGCCCGGATTCGATTCCCATCCAGACCGAAATGTACTAAAGTTTCTTTCGAAAGTCAGTCATTTACTTTGTTTATAGGAACCTTCGTGAAAATTGTGACGTCAATCCGAGCATTTCTAACGTGTTTTTACTCTTTGCGCCGTCGGCCATTTTTGGTACCATCGCTTAATCATGCCGCCGCCGCCGCCGCCGCCGCCGCCGCCGCCGCCGGATTTTCGCGTGGTGGGGCAAATACTTTTCTCGCATTAAAAGTCTTCTGACCAGGCCATCAGCCCCTTTTTAGAGCATTCAACGGGGTACAGGACCAGTGTCAGTATAAAAATCAATTATGCATAAAATAATGAAATTGACATCAGCTAAACATCGTAGTTATCATAATTAATATCAACGTCATCAAACGTTTCAAATGGAAATTATTCGCATCGACATCATTGAGATCACATTAATTAACATGCAATGTCAGCGTTACTGTAAAATTCTTCATATCTGTTGCAATCCAACAGAAAATATATATAGCTAAAGATACATGTAAGACGTTGGTATATTTTTTTTCAACATCAAATTATAAATAGACCTAATTAATAATGCAAACAATATCAAAAGCACCATAAAATGCACTTTGAAATCTGCTACCCACTCGCCTAACAAAATTTAAGCCACTTGGGCTACAAAATACACTTTTACTCTTTTCTTGAACATGCAGAGTCTTCGACCTCGGCGTACTATTTCAACAATATTAGGGTGGTTATTTATAAGGTCATATAATTGGTATTCAAGTTTAATCAAACTACCATTAAAATGATGAGTTATATAAAGCGCCCTTCTTGAAAAAAAAAGTATGCTATTGCTTGTTTTATTATAGATCAAAATGCAGTCAAAGACTATAAGATACACAAGCACAAACACGCATACTAAAAGCGCAAGGCCATAGTGCATGGTTTGCGCTTGATTGCTTTGACCGGTGACAACAAACGCACTATAGGATGTTGAGCTCCGTGACATAGTGTTTTTTGGTTCTGCTTGATTGGCCTCATTGACTTGTTATGTCGGCTGCGCTCTGACTTACAGCGAAAATGAATTGAAACTTTTTTGTCATGCAAAAGATCTTTCATTAACGAAATACTGACAAGGCATGTCTTATATATGTTCTTTAACGTTTGATAACATTCTTCACTGATTGATTGACTTTGTTTTTAATTCTTGAATAGTTAAAACGATAGCTACTGGCTTGAGAGCCTCTCGATCTCGAGCTAGGCACTCTCGATCGGGTCGATGAGCTAGCTGGGCTCCGCTTCTGTGCGAACTAGCGGTGCCGCCTCCTTTCCTTCAAGCTCCCAGGAGACCTGCTATCCCATGGGAACAGTGGCGGCGGGTGTTCCGAAATTGCCTGCTGTTTTGGGGTGATCAGGTTGTATTTCCTACATCTTTTACTTCGGAGACACCGACTGCGCCGGACAAGTACGATGTTGCTTTGGTGGTCCTGGAGACCTACTTCGTGACAACTGACGCCTCAGCGGACGGCCTTGGAGCTGTTCTGCAGCAGAAGAAAAATGGAGACCTTGTGGCCGTCTCCTTTGCTTCTCGAACTCTAACGCCACAGGAGCGGAAGTACTCCCTTGGAGAGCGTGTGGTGTTTGCCTGTATGTGGGCGTGCGAGCACTGCCGCGTTTCCTTGCGAGGTCGGCATTTTAGACCATCAGTCACTGTTGACACTGTTGGGCTCGCAGGGGCTGGTCAACGACCATTCAGGATTGCAAGATGGCATGCTCGTTTGCTCGCATACAGCTTCACCATGGTTTTCAAGTAGGGAGAAGATAACCGTATGGCCGATGTTCTTTCGCGTATGCCTCTTGATGCGCCGGAGGTGAGCCAGGAAGACGAGGTTGTCTGTGCCATTTCTTTGTGTGTATCGCAGCAAGAGTTAGTCGAAGAGAGTCGGCAGAACAACCACCTGCAACATGTGATTGCTTTGACAACCGGCACATGGCCACCAAGAAAGGAGCTGCATCCTGACCTGGCACCCTTTCACCAAGTAAAAGAAGAAATCTGTTGTATGCTGCCGTGACAGCATAGAACAGATTTTTTTCAGATTCAATCATCATTCAGAACCACGACTTTATTTTTATGCTATGAATTATCAACAGTTGCACGCACCGTCACCAAAAGGTAACGCTGCGCTTTACATTCGGTAACCTTCGTTAACCGACAGCCTTCAAAAGCAAGACAACAGTAGCTGTCTTGGGAATAGAGAGGTTATCAAAGCAGCCACGCTCTTAGAATAAAGGGTCAGTATAGTCCCCCCTAAAGGGAGGAACGCTCTTGATACATATGTTCCTTCAGAAAGGGAGAAAAGTTTGTCCCTAAAGCAGGGGAGCAAAAGTTCCTCCGTCGCCTGCATCTCATTATGGCGCCCACGAATCGAGCAAATCGAGCTCAATAAGGCTTAACGAGAACACTAAGTCTATTGTACGGAGCGAGAGGAGCAGCAAATAATAACGTAACACGAGCTTTCCGCGCACTGTATTTATTTCCGAAGCCGGCTTCCCCCTGCAGGTAAAGAAACTTGCGTTTCGAAAGCATGCAGTCACTCAGTCTTCTCATCGTCAGCACTGCGATGTTAAACGGAGACAACCGGCACCCAGTTCGCGCACTTTATGTTTTACCTTTGCTATTCCTCGAGCCACGATTCCTTCATCAACCGTTGCGTCAACCGCACATCACGGCGGAGTGGTAAACCATCCGCCTGGAAAACCAAAAGCCGCTCTCAAAAAAAGCAAATCCGAAGAAGCCTCTTGGCTCATTTCAGCACGGCATCACGAAATTATGGCGTAGCCGCGTAGAGTAAAAGGAGGTTAAATCGCTTGCCACCAGATGGCAGGGTCAAGCAGAGTAATCGCAAGTAGCTAGGCTAGATGGTGCTATGTACCGCCCAATTCATGTTCTACAAAAAATATTTATATTCTTACGTCACCATTACGCTTCGGGTCTTCGAGAACCTCTATTCTACACACACGTAGACAAATTATCCATACTACAAGCATCAGGTGAACATACATTGAGCGCATACATATACATGGCACATACAAATATAAATACAACAACACACTAACCCGATCACTACTCCCAAGCTTTGCGTTTCCGTCTTTTATACTGGTCGTTTTGAACGTACGGAATTTCTCGGTGACTCCTTAAGCAATAAAAAATATTCCTAGCATGTTGATTTCTTTCCAGCAATGTCATACATCTGAGAGTATTTTTAATGGCTCAGTGGATGAATCTTTTATTAAAAAGAAAACGCTCGATCATGCCGTAATTATTTGAAAGCCAATAAATCGAGCCGCTCCAATGCGGTTCAAAGCTATGAGTTTATTTCCCCGCACGGCACTTTGTGGCTGCAGTATTTCTATTGTAGTGTTTGTTTGTCTATTTGTGCTGTTCGCGCACGGCTGCAATTGTCGTCTTGAAATAATCTATGTAGAGCGGATATTCACTCAGCTGGAAGTGATGCTTCGCGGGTAGAGAAATCGCTTTTCGATCAACTTGAATGCAGTCAAAGCCGCGACTTGCGGCAGGTGTTAAGTGTACGGAGCTACGCCGTGGCGAGCTTGAAAACTTCTTCCGCTCATCCCAGCGCGCCACTTGGAGGGCAGTTTCCCAGAAATCGTAGTATATTTAAACAGCAAAATAAAGGATAGTTGTTTTTTTCGATTTTACATATTTTTAATGCTAAAACTCCACTGTAAATATACGTACTTTCCGTCATAATTTCGTACTGTTCAGTCTTGTCACCAGAGCACAATCGCTCTCGGGGACCGACAGCCACACTGGCGACTGTACGATAGGAGCTTACCGTTCAGACCAGCGTTCCGACATGACTATCTGCACGTCGATCGACTGCACCCAATTCCTCAAGTGGTCTTAAACTCTTTAATGTAAAGCGAATTGTCAACCTGCAACACCCCACCCCCTCCGATCACGGCCCGACCAGCGGCATCAATGCCCGACAGTTTACGTCATCTCATCTTGCTGTTACACCACTGATACGCGAACACACGGTCACATCGGCGATAATTCCAGTCTTCCGTTCACTACGCACAACACTGCCATCACGATGTTGCTGCTATGTTGCCGACACGCAGAAATACAGAACCACGTTGAACGCCGGTTGGCACTCGGCACGAAAAACAGAACCGAACTCAGCACGGAAGGCACCCAGGCAGCCGGCAGGAAAACCTGCCTGCCTTGGATGCAGTTCCTGCGATTTCCATAACGTCGAAAATGTCGACACAGTTCCGCTGGTTCCGCTACTGTAGGTCCGCGTGGGTCCCGCAATCCAGAGCAACGTTGTCCAGAGACGGCCATCTTACCCAGTGTACGTAGCGCTGCTGGCACTGCTCCGGAACTTCGCTGTTTCTAGCTGCTTCGTTTGCTCATTTGATAAAATTAGTGGTAAAAACGTCAATGCAACCAAAATTTTCTGCACGTTTGGACTGGAAGACGGAATTACAGGCGGCCTTTGCTGCCGCTGAAGCTCAATCAACTCAACAACATTTATTTAACAACGTGCGCGACGTGCTCGAAAAACGAAACCGAAAGAAGATGAGGCGGGAGGGCGAAAACTTTCTCCCGTCTGCCTGGAGAAAGAGGAAAACGTCTCGTTCCTCCCTTCTTCTCGTGTCCGCTTGGGGGCGCGTCAGTAGAAGGGAGGAAAACGCGCCGTTGCTACCTTTTTCCTCCAATTTTTCTTAGAGTGCAGCGACATCGTGCCAGCTAGCTTGCTTTCACTCCAAACTGGTAGTACGTGTAAGGCGTCAATTCATGACAAACGTATTGTAGTAGATCCCGAAATCCCCTCCCTAGTTTTGACGAGTGTGATGTCGATGCAGTATGCCTATCAACCAAGAGCTGGCAAAATAAACGCACAATTATATATTCTACCGAAAAGTCATATAGAGCTAAATTTGCAAAATAGTTAAGGAAAGATCTGGAAGTAGCGAACAACGAACAGTCCTGCACTCTGAGAACGAACTGCACGGAGTTCAAAACAGTTAGACCTTTATGAACGAAGATGTCAAAGAACTGAAATAAAAGGGCCGAAGTCTACTTAAAAACAACACTCACCTTAAAAAAGTGAAAGCCGTTTACAACTCCCTGTAACGCTGAATTGGAGCGCAGCTCTTGAGGAGGAGGAGGGAAGGGTACTCAGGGGAGGGTATACCCCTCCTCCTCCCCTCATTCTTCAATCTCCTCCGGGGGGGGGGGTGGGGGGGGGGGGCTCGCGCGGTGCATTATGGGACATTTCCCATAATGCACCTCGGGGGGAGGGGGGTCACGTGATCGGGGGGGGGGGGGAGTCACGTGACCCCCCCTTCCCCCGAGGTCACGTGACCCTGGGGGGGGGGGGCTCGCGCGGTGCATTATGGGACATTTTCCATAATGCACCGCGCGGTTACGCCGACGGCGACGCCGACGGCGACGCCGCTCGAGCCGGAAACGGGCGCCTAAGAGCTGCGCTCTAAAAAATGAAAGCCGTTTACAACTCCCTGTAACGCCGAATTAGAGCGCAGCTCTTGAGGAGGAGGGGAAGGCACGGGGGGGGGGGGGGTCACGTGACCTCGAAGGGGGGGGGGGGGGCGGAGAAAATTTTCCGCTAAATTTAGCGGGGAAAATTTTCCGCTAGATTTAGCGGGGAAAATGTTTCCGCTAAATTTAGCGGAGAACATTTTCCGCTAGAGTTAGCGGGGAAAATTTTTCCGCTAAATTTAGCGGGGAAAATGTTCCGATAAATTCAGCGGAGAAAATTTTCCGCTAAATTTAGCGGGGAAAATTTTCCGCTAGATTTAGCGGGGAAAATTTTCCGCTAAATTTAGCGGGGAAAATTTTCCGCTAGATTTAGCGGGAAAATTTACCTATTATGCACCACGCAGTTACGCCGACGGCGACGGCGACGGCGACGCCGACGCCGCTCAAGCCGGAAACGGGCTCCTAAGAGCTGCGCTCTAAGAAAAAAAAAGAATCGACAGTCGGAATCAAACGACACATACCTGTAAAAACAAACGGTCGCTCAACTCGAACACTATTCATGTTTAAATGACGTTGAGATGCGTGGTGAACGGAGCGAAGATCTCGGTGTGCTTCTATTCTTCGTTCACCCTTAAGGTGAGACTGTGGGGGAACTTACGTCCTCGTTGGACCGGTCATATGTCGCTCTTTAGCCACGTGATCACACGCCCGCGCATACCCACGCCCAGAGAGCCGAGTTACGTGATGAGAGGGAGGTGGCTATTGGTCCGGTGGGCACGTAGCTCCCACCGCAGTCTCAGTCTAGGGCTCAACGGAGTATAATGGACGATTCACACGACGAACTGATCCGCGAACGGAATGATCACGTGGCAACACATCCGTATATCGTCCGTCTCTCAAGCAAATCCAGACAGAGGAGACAACGAGCAGACGATAGTGAGGTCGGAACGAATATCTTCGCGACCACGACGCAGCGAAACGCGAACATTGGACTGTGGAACCGTTGTCCAAAATCGAAAGCGACCTTTGCCGCTACGGTGCCGGCACTACCACGATAAAAACTGTTGTGTTTCGCTGGTAAGTGCCGAGAGAGGAAGAACACAATGATAGCTAGGTCTAGCGAAAAGCGCCACCAGCAATTACTAACCTGCTCCGGAGGGGCATTTGGAGATGCCTTCACGCAGTACGCGATCGCGCAGAACGCCACGTAATACACCACGGCCGCAAGAAACGTCTTGCTGGTTGAAAGGCTGGACCAACATTCAAAAAATATATCGGCGTGCTAGAAAAGTTTTGACAAAAGCTTCTTGATACAGACCCGGAGGATACCGGGAACTTGTGGCGCGTCAGCCGGGCAAAGCTCCTGCGCGACAAAAACAACCAGCGAATGCATTTATAACTTTCACGGCCTAGGGGGCGCACTGGCGCCAATCAAAATGGCTGTCCTCCGGATGATCGTCCTTGAACAACGGTACGAGGCTGGGTCTGGGACGAGTAAGTAATTCTATAGTTTTGCTATATACGAGCAGCATTAGGGCGTTACTTTACTTTTACGCCAGGAAGGTGTAGGCAAGCACCTTTATTGTGAAATCGATCACCCATGAGTTAGGGAGCGCGATTCTCACATCGTGGTACCACCATCGCTGAAAGTTGCGAATCAGACGAAATGACGCGCTAAATTTGTTTTGCATGCCCCCCCCCCCCCCCCAAAAAAAAAAAAAAAAAAAAAAAAAAAAAAACGAGAAAACGTGGATGGACGAATGAATAGGGAATGAATTGCGATAACAAAGAGGAGACTGAAAGATTGGTGGAAAAGATCTAGGGAGGGGTAAAAATACAGATAAAAATAAGCAATGGAAACACTTTAAAAAAGTTGTGGGGGGGGGGGGGTTGTGTTGAAACCAAATTTATACAAATTTAAAAAAAAGGAAGGGATGACGAAATGTTACGCTAGGTGGCGCAAGCTGCCGCCCGTTACAGAGGGTATAGCCATTACCATCCATCCATCCATCCATTGTGCTGTTGCCAGACTAAATGATTTTTTTTTCAACTTAAACGTCCGCAAATAAAAAGGCGCCCGCCTATTTCAGTCCGAGCGTCCGCGAACGAGGCGCGGATCGCAGGACTTCGTGACGTGCACGTGACGTGATACTCGGTCCGCGGACGGAAATCGTGATTCGGTCGGTCGTGTGAATCTGCCATAGCTAACATGGGAAACAACATGAATTGCGCCATCACCTAAACAGACACTGAAGCAATCCATCGGGTTTCCAATCCAAGTCAACCAAACGTACACAACATAATCGCGAAGTTCATCTTGAGGGATGTCAAGAATCACTTAAAAATAAGCCCGCCGTGCACGCATAGCAACCAAGGACTTGAACGTGCACTAGCAACCTCGTCAAATCATTTTAATGACCACCTTTATCCTCTAGGCAAATAGCTGTACTCTGAAACACTACGCCGGAAAAAAAAAGAAAAAATAGTGGATGTACTATCGCTAGGGTTCCGCGTTTTCGGTATCTATTTTTCTTCAGATGCGGGGGTTATTTATCGGTGTTTATTTGGTCTCTTGGAATCGGTGTTTTTCGGTGTTAAATTCCAATGCTGGAAAGAAATCGGTGATTATCGGGGCTTGCGTTGCAAAGCACCTGCATAATTACTAGAAAAACCACGGTGCACCTCAGATTACACACGTTTATTGTACACACACAAAACACGTCACACAATTAACATACATATGAAAATAACAGAAAGCGTGACGCTTTCAGGAGCATAATATCAAAACTTAAACTTATTGAAAAAAATTGGCATGTACATTGTCAGGGACTTGTCAGTCATCGGAACACATTCCTTGCTGCTGAGGAAACGCAGTCCAAAAAACGCACGCTCCACGATCGCGCTTGAAACGGGGATGGCGAGTAAATCAAAAGTAGCTTTTGACAAGACTGGCCATTCCTTGCTGTGCGCTCTCCAGAAGCTTTCAATACAAGTTTCAGCAGATGGAATTTTATGCAATGAATATTCTAGGAGTTCCCCTTTTAACGATGGTAGGTTGGCGAAGCTCAGGAACGGGGCAATAAACATGGTTTCAAAACAAAGGGACGACACCTAGGACAGTTCAGTGGGGCTGTGTTCCGGGTCAACAAGAAAAGAAAGCGGGCTAGAAGATTCTTTCAGAAAAGCTGCCTTTTTTCCGCAGCTTGAATTCGGTGTTTTTCGGTTTTTACCGATTCAGAAAAAAACAACTCGGGGGTTAATTATCGGTATTTATCGGTATATACCGAAAACACAGAACCCTAAAAAGCGGGAACGCCGGAGAGGGTGGCCTTTGCTGCATGCTGTTCAACCTTGAGCCTGACAAAACAGCGTAGTAGAGAGGGGAGGGAGGGAAGTGGCGGACGGGTTTGAGGGTGTTCACATTGAAGTAAGGGCGCACACTATTGCAGCCTCCTCTCCACTCCACAGTTTTATCAGCCTCGTAATAGCGCAGCACGTATCGAAGGCCACGTGCTCCGGCGTTTCTGCTCATACTGTTCGTGATTGTAATTGTGTACCTATCAATGTATAATTAAAGCCAGTAGAACCATTGGGAGCATGGTTCATAAGATCGTTTTCCAGGATGACTTGAGCATATTTTGTCTAAACTTCGTTTCAGCTTCGGTCCGAGCGCGGCCGATGTAATGAGCCGAAGGGCCAATCAAACAGCGAAGAGGCACAACGTCATGCCGTGCTCTCTGCAATTGATAGGACCAGCCGGTATTCGCCGTCTTTCTGTGTGTGGTCCTACGCCGGCTAGTCCTATCAAGCGCAGAGAGCACGCTATGACGTGGCGCTTTTTGCGCTGTTTCATTGGCCCTTCGGCTGATAACATCGGCCGCGCTCGGACCGAAGGTGAAACGAAGTATAGTTCATAATTTTTTCTGTGTCATTCTTTTTCATCTCTTTTTTTTCTTCTTTGAGAACGTATCTTTCGTTGAAGCAAAGCTATTTTTTTTTCAGGCATGCATCCATGTCATTTGAGTTGTCAGTGTTTCATCTAAACACCACGAGCTTACGCAGTCATTTTGACGATCTATCTTGTCCACTATCTGCCCTAAAAGAACGATTTTCCCATTGTCACACTTTCTGAAACATGACTTGGCGATAACACAAATAACAACTTTGAACGTTCACGACTGCATCACAGGGGGGAGTTGCACTCTACATTATAATCACACTCACTTCCAAATCTCGAGACGATAATAATATAACCTCTGTGAACCAATAAAATTTCATCAAATCCCAAATCGGCTAATGTAATTCCTGATAATACAAAAACAGAATTCAATTATTGGCGTTATTAACGGGACTGCGTTAAGCAGCTCGTGTCGCAGAGAATCTGACGTCGTCGTCGGTGTCGGCGTCGGCGTCGGGGGGACCGAAAAATCCTGATTGGTCGATAGGGTCATGACGTCCCAGCCTCTTGTGACGTCACATGCACGGTCACACGTGGGGCGGCGTCACACGCGTGACGTCACATGCACTGTCACACGTGGGGTGGTGTCACACGCGTGACGCCACATGTACTGTCACACGTGTCACGCCCCATGACCTCGCGCTCTCCGCGTGTGACGTCACGCCACATGACCTCGCGATTGGCGTCACACGTGACATCACGTGGGCCCCATAACGCTATCGCGTTCCACTCTTAAAGGTGAAGCTTAAGCGTCCTCCAAGTTTTTGATCGCTCACCGAATAATGCAGTCAAGGAATTCTTGCTCAGCTTAACGAAACCTTCAAAAAGATTTCAACTAAGAATTCGAATGCACTCATTAAGGGCGAAATAAGCGTAGACACTTTTGTTGTGCAATCGCTCAAAGATACATAGATTTACTGGCCCTTCAAGGAATGCAACAACGCTTAACAACAATCATCAGCTTTAGTGACACGAAACCAGCTCTTCTGATAACATATAATCACATTTTATCATATGCCAGGTTTCGCAACTGGCACAATTGCTAGCGACATAACCAATCATACACCCGGTTTTTTCGCCGTTTCTAACATATATGATATGTTACAACCATCAACACAAACTATTTTAGTATATAACTAACAATTATTATTAAATTCAGTAAACACAAAGTCAAAAAAAACACCATTTAAAAAGCATTTTCGGCTGACCTAAAGCTAGAAAACAAAGTAGCAACATTCAAAACTACAGCCCAAAAAGGTACCAAAACAAGAACCATATCGCACCGATCAGTCCTGAATAATTCAAAGGTAACAAAGTGCAATGTTTCATTAATTACACAAACAACAAGTTAAAAAAACAAAAGCGCAATACATTTACCATCGTTCTAATCTAAATACAAATCGCATCATGCTTATTTAAATAAATTACTTATCGTAGTTAAGCAGCTGTACTTCTATAACAAATAACTCTCTAACATTACTAAAAGCCCAAAGAAAACTAGAAATTGATTTAATCTTCACTAAATAAAAAGTTACTGAACAAACTTTATCATGCCATAAGCACCAAACAAGGCATAATTACAGACATGCAAGAAAATAAGCTAATGACTTATAACAACTAACTTACAAGTACTGCCACCAAGGTATAGTACCTATAAATTTCTTTCAGTAACATTGTTTTCTTCGTGTATTTCAAGACAGGGCTTTTTTTTTCAATTCATCTAACCACTAACGCCAGATGTGGCGTAGCGCAGATGTGTGTTTGTTTTGCCGGTGTGTAGATAACAAAATCTTTGTGTAGAAGGAATGTCATCTTAAAAAAAACGTGACAACGCGAATTTGGATCAACTCACCAAGAGTAAAAACGTCAAGGAGAAACTGCTTATTCCATACCCCAAAATGGCGGCCATGCTGGAAGCTTGGCGTGAATTTCCTAGGACCGATTGATTTTACGTTCCGCAAGAGCGAGCTTTCGCTGCACGTTTTCCGAGCTGCGGTGCGTCAAGGCTGGTTCACACATCACCATTGTCTTACGTTTTCTTGCGTTTGTTTATGTATAAGTCACCGAAACATTTCGTGTGTCGAATGCCCCATAACAAACCATCTTTTTGAAGAAAAAAATATATACCACGATGGCCCGGTGACTTGTACGTAAGCTTTGGGGACGTAAAGTAAGAAAACGAGTATGTGTGTACGCTGTACACGTCACGCCGTGAGGGGGGGATCGGCCACCGATCTCCCCTTCAGGGCGTGACGCAATGCGCAGAGCTTTCAACTCCCTAGCGCGTGTCGGTGGTGCGCGCAAGCAGGTGCCTCTCTAAGCCTGCGAAAGATGACTTCACCTAAAAATAAACAAGAGTTAAGGCCCGTTCACAATCTTGCGACCTCTTAAAACTGGGTTCCTTAAAACCTCTTACAACGAGAGGACGCACTGGCGCCATCTATTGGGTAGCAGTGTAAATTTCGCGGTCCGGCATATTTTCTATTTCTCTCGTGCATTATCCTTTCTTTCTTGGCTCGAAAAACTTTTGTCAACGTTATAAACGAGCCTTTCTTATAGGTATTACGCACATATGACCTCGGAAATCCCGCAAAACCTTCGCTCTTGTAAAATGCAGTTCCAGGGTCACCGCATAGATGGCGCCAGCTTGCCAGTGTGTTCTCTCGTTCTAAGAAATTTTAATAAGTTTTAACAGATCTCGTTTATCGGTCGTTCTCGGTTGCAAGAGTGTTGGACAGAGTGTGTTTAGTCTGCTTTTTGGGGGTATGGCGCTGAATGTACTCTTTAAATGTAATTGCACACGTGGTACACCAGTCTGGACGCCAATGTACTCTATCTGAGATTTACGAAGCGAAGAGTGCGCGCGCATAGACTGATAAGAATTATATAGGAACGTGAACGCCCGCGCACCACGCACCACAAAAGGACGGAATCGTGACGCCACCGCTATGTAAGTTGGGAAATAACGCAGATACCATTGAGACATCGGAACAGGATGATCGGCTTATGTAAGGGTTCAGGGAAAGACGGCTGGTTTCTCAATCGGCCGGGCGACGGTCGTCTTTCCTTGCGACGTGTATGATGCTCCCTCCCCGGTCGTTTTTGTGGGTTTGTTTTTCTAACGAGGGACCGCGTGCGCCTGGAAAGCGTCTTCCTGTGTCTCCCCCATTGGGATGACCCCCGGAAAAAGGATGCTGTTTTTCTTTTGAATCTGGAGGCTTGCGCATTCTACGGGACTTCTTGGGTTTCAACCTGGGGGTTCCGGAGAGGCACGGCTGTGTCTGCAACGGGATGCACAGACCAAGTTACGGAGCTGTTGGCTGTTGTCCGTTGTCAAGTTAACGAATGTGTATCGACGCCCTTGCCAACTATTGGACAGTGGATATCGCGTGGCTCCAGCAAAACTTTGAAATGATTGGTTGATCCTCGCCCGAGAGTGAGGGGGTCAGCGCCCTCAAAAGCCCGTGACTGGGGAGAGAGAGGGCCCTTTCTGGCCTGGACATGGACTCATTTGGAGGACGGCGAATTTCCTTTGCTTTGTATATACTGTGAAGAATAGCTCGTAACGTCTAAATAAACGGTTTAGACGAAATCCTCCCGCTTCTGTCGCACCCTTCTGATCACCCACCGAACAAGGCTCATCAAACGATTGGCCCCGCAAGACACCGCAGGGCAGTCATCATCTATTCACCCAAGGGACGAACCTTTACTGCTTAGTACACTTATTTTTCCTTTGTTTATCATCGTACGAACTCTGACACGTCGGGAGCCCCTCAGAAATGTGTCCTAGCATCCTATCCGTATTGATAGGCAACACCATAAATTTAAGGAAAATCATATATTCTAAAATGCATGCCCAGTATTTGATCGTGACCGGATGTCGTGAATTGAGGTTCGCAAGTCGAAACCAAAACAGTGGCCAAAAAGGTACTCAAGATGCTATGCGCGGCACTACGCCACTAGGGTCGCTTCTATATTGCAAGAGGTCTATTTATTGAATGGCAAGAGTTTTCAGGTTTTTCCTCATTTTAAAAGTTTTTGAGCATGCAGGTATGACTTTTGAACGCTAGAACAAACGTATATTTGTACCTTTGTATGAACAGAAATGTTAGTAAAACAATCGTTATTTATTGCAAATCGCACTCATTATTCGGCATTTTGATCGTCTACATGCATAGGTCGGTACTGACCCAATGGTATAGTGCGTAGTTCGTGACGTCTCTCTTGATTGTAGAGACGCTGTTCATTGTTGGCGCGTAAACCCTTGCAGAAAAGCGCCGTTGCCGTTTTCGAGCTACCACTTTCGGACAGTGTTCATAAATATAAGTACGAAGCCATTTTAGCACCGTTTTGAATGCCATGGATTTGAGAAGAAAACAAAACGCCATACCAATAACTGCGTCTGCGTGACTGCCATGTTCCAAGCTATCTAGTACGTACAAATTATTCGTGATATTTGCTCTTATAATCGAGCGCAGGGGGAAAATGCACTCACGTTTTTTTTCATTGAAATACATTACCGGAAATCAATTTCAGACTGGTAGCTGTCTGCATCAATTTTAAACTGCACACTAGCTCCTGTTGAACTCCTAGCGTACATTATAAAACCTATATATTGTGGCTTAAAATCATGGTTGCCAGTTATCTCAAGCCAGGGGTGGATCCAAGGGGGGGGGGGGGGGGGGGGGGGAAGGGGGGCAACGGCGGCGGCGGCTTCCCCCCCCTCCCCCAACAAAATCGACCCTCGCCCCTACCCCCTTCTCGGAGGGAAATTTGACATGGGTGGACCCTCCCCCCCCCCCCCCCCCCCCGAAATAAAACCGACTACCGGCCTGCCAGGTGGTAGAAGGCTCGGTACTCAAGGGCTAAAGTTCAAAATAGGGTAGGTCCCACCCTTGCAGGCACACTTGTACTTTTGAACTTGGAGAACCACCCGTTCGTAACGAACACAAAATATACATCGTGAACCGTTAGCATCTATATTAGGATTCTAGTAATATTACAGCACGCAGTACTGTTAATTATGCTACGAATCTTGTTCTTCTTTCAAGGCAAGGAAAACTACCACAACAAGTTAGCTGCATGATATTTTTCGAAATGGAGAAAAATGACCTCTCCCTTCCCCAAGGAAAAAACAAACAAAGAGGATCGAGTCCGTCTACAGTGCGGAGGTCACTGCACAAACCGCGATCGCGAATTGCACAACTTCCGCCTTTTTTTTCCTATCTCCAATAGGCGGTTATTCTTATTCAATTTCGGTCATGTGCAGATTTTTAAACCTTCCCTACATCGTCCCTGCTCGTTTTTCAGTGCACACCGGCGCAAAAGAAAGAATGGGAGAATAGTATCCTTACAAATTTTCCCGCCCCCCCCCCCCCCCCCCCCAACGAATTTCTGGATCCGCCCCTGTCCCAAGCTTTATCTGAAATCACAGGAAACTTTTTTCCGCCCTCCACAAATGTTTGAACAGTTCGCGACAGAGCAAAGCAATATTACATCAGCTTCCTATCACCGAATCTAATGCTGAGGAAGTAGCACTTTTGAATCATGACGATTGGAAGTTGCGTCTGCTCTGCAAAAGCATCAAAATGGTGGCGCTCATAACAATGTCGCAGAACAGAGTGACGATACTGTAAGCACGGCTCATTTTTGGTTCTAGTTAAGTGTACCCGTGTAACAAGGTTATATAGATGCTTGGCGGATCAAATAAAAATTACTTTTAAGATGTCCAATACTAGAATCAAATAAACATAGTTTAAGCCTTTTTTTCAAACACAAAATTATTTCAGCTATTTTATTTGAAGATGGTCATTTATTCGAAGTAGACTAAGGAAGATCCTGATTATATAGACAAGTGGTTGTTAAGAAAAAAAAGTATTTTAAAATCCTATCCCTTCCCCCATTCCTCAACAAAGTGTAGGCATTTTTCCATTGTTATTTTAGAGCGCAGCTCTTAGGCGCCTGTTTCCGGCTTGAGCGGCGTCGCCGTCGGCGTAACCGCGCGGTGCATTATGGGTAAATTTTCCCGAAGGAACCCGAGGTCCTCCCGAAGGACCTCGAGTTCCTTCGGGAGGACCTCGGGCTCCTTCGGTGACCTCGGAGAGGGGGGGTCACGTGACCCCCCCCCCGAAGTCACGTGACCCCCTTCCCCGAGGTCACGTGACCCGCCCCCCCCCCCCCCCCCCGAGGTATCGGCATCGTCATCGTCACTGATGACGAATTCAGTGACGTCACCGATGACATCATCGGCATTGTCATCGTCACTGATGACGTCATCAGTGACGTCACTGATGACGTCATCGGCGTCCGCATCGTCGTCATCACTGATGACGTCATCGGCATCCGCATCGGCATCTTCATCGTCACTGATGACGTCATTAGTGACGTCACTGATGACATCATCGTCACGTGACCCCCCAGGTTACGTGACCCCCCCCCCCCCCCGAGGTCACTTGACCCACCCCCAGTACCCTTCCCTCCTCCTTCTCAAGAGCTGCGATCCACTTCGCCATTACAGGGAGTTGTAAACGGCTTTAATTTTTTGTTTGATTGTAACAAAGACACACAAAAAATAATTTATCAAACGTGTGCGTGTCCCGTTCCACGCATACCAACGCTCGCATTCACGTTGTTCTACAGCACACCTTCACCCGTTTTCACCAGGCGCGAGTAGCGCCTGTTTAACCACTGACTAGTGACGTCATCGACTAAAATGATCACGTGGCGAGCGATAGCCGCCGCTAAGTGAGCGCTTGGTATTTACCGGTCGTGTTTAGGGCCTAGTCGCCCCGCGCGACTAAGAAGTCGACTTAGAAATCTTAGTCATGGGGTAGGGCTAGTTTAGACGGTGTTTAGCGGGTGACTAGCGGCTCAGCGCCATGGCCGACTCGTATCACCGCTGACCGCCAGCGCTAACAAGCACTTACTAGGGAGTTTTAGAATAGCGCACGCTAAAGCTTTGCGTACGCAAAGAATAGCGTCGTCGCCACTGCGCATGCTCCGAACGCAAACCAGGTTTTGCGCTTTGCGTGCGCTATTTTAGCGTGCGCTATTTCTCGGAAATAGCGTGCGTACGCAAAGGGCCTTTGCGCTCCTCTAAGGAGGATTCGTGATAAGAAGTTGGCTAAAGCCAAGACGAGCACAGTTTAAAAAAAAATGGCCGCCCCCAGGACCATGGCTGCGGTCGCTTTGGCGGCGTCGTGCGCGCGACGTCGGTGGCATCCTCGCGACTGCGATTTTCAATACGGGACCACGGGACGACAATGAACTCGGTTTGGAAAACCCAGTAGGGTGGGCAACGATCACCGGCAACTTGGTGCTTGCGACGAGCGAACGTTTATCGGTGAAGGTCAGTACACTCTTGCCGAGGCGACGCATGCGGCGGACACGACCAGTCGACCGCTCGCGTCGCGCTCTCGCGTTTCAACAAATATAAAACTGCTACTCCGGACCAAAAGTCTTTTTTTCTCAAGTTGCATCATTTCGTGTGTGACATAAAATCGTGGCTGTATCTTGGTGGCGTTACAAGCGCGAGATGCTTGGGCTTTTGCGTCGCGGCGGAGAAACCCTATTCTAAAACTCTCTTGCGTCGTGAGTGCTAAAGCAAGCGCTAAATTTAGCGCTAGCGTGCGCTAAAATTGCGTACGTTATTCTAAAACTCCCTACTGTCTCGAAACGCTGGGTGACACATCTAGAAAGAATTGGAGGAGCAAATAATGTGTAAATAGCCATGTTCAGCGGTCAGAGATACCGCTAAAGATATCTCAGCAGGGCGCTGGACGACGAGAAAAAAACGCATTTACGGGCGCTTCCATATTTATTTATTTATTTATTTCAATACCCTCAGGGCCTAGGGGCATTACAGAGGGGGTGGACATAAAATATTGGCTCTGCATAAAATTCAAACAACAAGGCAACTTGATTATAAGTGTTAGATCGGCATAATCCTAGCAAAAGTGAGTAGTTAGAGCTTTTCTAAATAAATCTATTGATGGAATAGTTACTAATGATGCGGGAAGGTGGTTCCATTCAGATGACGTTCTAGGGATGAAAGAGTTGATGTAAGCTGAAGTTTCGCAATGAGGTATGCCAACTTTAAGTTTGTGATCAATGCGGGGAGAAATGAAGGAGGGGCTAATGAATAGTTTGTTTTTCAGTGAAGCGTTGGAATGATACATTTTATGAAAGAGGCATAGGCGAGATATTTTCCGACGTGAGGAAAGAAGAGGCAGGACTAGTGTGGTTTTCATAGATGAGACACTTGCGGTGCGATGATAGTTGCTGACTATGAATCGTGCGGCGCGATTTTGCAGGGCTTCGATGTTTGTTATAAGCGTTGAGTGACCTGGATCCCAGATTGCTGCGGCATATTCCAACTTTGAACGTATTAAAGTCTTATACAAGAGAAGTTTAGAGACATAGGGGTTAAGGAAAAGTTTCTTTTTAAATATCCGAGCATTGAATTAGCGTTAGCGATTATATGATATCAGAATGAGTTTTCCATGATAGGTTAGAAGTGACGTGAACACCGAGATACTTGAAAGAGGTTACAGATGCCAGCTGAATATTACATATTGAGTATGGTGATGGTGATGTGTTACGACGAGACACCCTCATAGTTTTACATTTTTTAGTATTCAGAGTCATTTGCCATAAGTCGCACCATTCCGATACCGCGCATAAATCAGCTTGAAGAAGTGCCGCGTCGGATTCGTTAGTAATTTCACGATATATTACACAATCATCTGCGAATAAGCTAATAGGGGATGATACACACATTGGTAAGTCATTAATATAAACAAGAAACAGAAGGGGTCCCAAAAGGGACCCCTGGGGAACACCGGAGGTGACGGCACTGAGGCAAGAATTTGCCTCATTGGTAGTAACAAACTGTGATCGATTAGTTAGGAAACTTTTAATCCAGGACAAGACTTTAGGATCAATATTCAGTTTGTCAAGCTTAAGAAACAGTAGTTGGTGAGATACTTTATCGAAGGCATTGCAAAAGTCGAGAAAGACGCAGTCAACCTGAGATCCACGGTAAAGGATGGAAAAGAGATCATTAATGAAAGTTAGAAGCTGTGTTTCACATGACAGGGATTTCCGGAAACCATGTTGCGAGGGTGAAAAAAAAGAATTAGAATCTAAGAAACTAACTAGATTAGAGTAAATGATGTGCTCTAAAATTATTACAGGACGTGCAGGTTAAGGAAATGGGTCGATAATTAAGAGGACTATGTTTGTTACCTGATTTATGAAGCGGAACCACCTTTCCTATTTTCCAATCGTCCGGCAAAATGCCAAGGTCAAGTGATTGTTCGAAAATTTTTAGAAGAAAAACTGAAATGTAATTTTTTGTAGATTTAAGAAGTTTAGAGCTCATGTTATCAACACCACTCGACGAGGAATACTTTAAGATCATCGATTTGTTTAACAATCCCGTCATAATCGAAAACAATCGGGTCCATTGGAAAGAAGTTATAAACAGGATAAGTGGGGCAATCAGAGTCAACATCACTAGAAAACGCTTTCACAAAAATATCGTTTAGTACAGATGCACAGTGCTCGCTCGGAATATCTACACCGTCATCCCCTGTGAGTGAGAGAACAGTATTTTTGGGGCCGTTCACAACACTCCAAAATTGCTTGGCGCTATTGGATAACATGGAAGGTAAGGTTACATTAAAAAAAATTGTTTTGGCCTCTTTCACAGCATTTTTATAGGAGCTCGAAACTTCTTTGTAAGGAGCCCAATGAGCAGTAAGGGCAGAGGACTTCGCAGCACGGAAAAAACGTTTCTTCTTATTAGAAAGACGTTTCAGTGTGGCATTAAACCAAGGAGACTGTGGTTTAGAAACAAACGACCTACATGGAACAAACAATGTGATTAGAGAAATTACCTTATTTTTAAGCAAGTTCCAATTAGTTTCAACCGAACGTTCTAAAAAAGAAAGTAGGAATTCATCCAGGAAGGCAGCTAACTCGTTATTCATCGTGTCAAAATTTGCCTTACTATAATCACGGAATTGCTTAGTAGTTTTATTCGAAATACGCATTAGAGTATGCAAGTTGAAGTGTAGAATGCAATAATCGCTAATTCCTGGTAAGTGGGTTATGGAAGAGACGAGGCTAGGGTCAGTGGAAAGAATTAGATCCAACACGGTGGCTGTAGTATCGGTAATGCGAGTGGGTTCAGTAACAAGTTGAGAAAAAGAAAACTCAGAACAAAGATCAAGAAAATCGGAGTAAGCGGGCGAATTGCAAGTAGTTGTTGGGAAAGCACCAGTCCGATCAATAAGGGGTAGGTTAAAGTCAGCCAGCACTAAAATGGGCGCAAGAGGAAATCTAGACAAAATTGTATTTAAAGTATCGTGTAACTTGGAGCAAAAGTCAGCGGTCGCGTTGGGAGGACGATAGCACGCGCACCCAATAACATTTCTATAGACACACTGCAAACGCACGCATACCAGTTCTAGTGATGTAGCAATATCTACATGATAGCATCCAAGGCTACTTTTTATTGCGATTAAAACCCCGCCACCACGTCTATCAATTCGATCAGAACGAAAAAACCTATAACTTTCAGTACAACCAAAAATTTCATAATCGCGAACAGCGCTTAGTTCATAAGCACCGAAAGACAACAAGCCCGTGAAAGATACATTTGCGTGCGTGCTTCATTCGTGTTTGTGTGTATGTTTATGCAACCTGAAGTTAATCTAGCGCTATTAACTAGGGCGTATTAAACAACAACCATTTGTGTCCCTTTTCCCTCTTCCAATGGGAGGAATCTTTGTGCGTCTCCTTACATGGTCATGTCATCTTATTTGGTAGCAGAAGTGGACGTCCGGAGGAAATATTCCTTCAGGTTCCGAGAGTGCAGAACATAAAACAGGAGACGTATGTAACGCTCAAGCTGCGAACAGTGCTTCTTGCAAGCTGAATAGACCCTCTCGAAAGTTTGACCTCTATTGAAAGTTATGGAATTCCTGCACAATTATGGATACATGCGTGAGATTTTTGTGTTCAATTGCACTTCAGCTGTAAGCAGTGGCGTCAATAGCCAGCCGGCAACAGCCAGGCGGCGCCAGCAGAGTGAGAGCGCACGGTTATACCCTGTCTCGTCGTAACTTGGCAAAGGGTGAACGATAAGCCCCACATTGCATGCCGAAGGCTTCGAAATGAGCGACGTGTACGGGCGCAACCCACACATATTGGATCATGACGCAGCGAAAAGCCTGATACTTCTTCGGAGTAGAGGCGCGCTCCGGTGATACGCAGTCACGTTCCCATTGGCCCGCTAGGGCCGTAGCTTCCGCTGTACTGGCATGTTACGCGATCACGGCTTCCTCGGATACCCAGTATTTCTTGCTTCAGACACTAGAGTAAGCGGCGCTACCAGAGTAAAAGTTCACGTTCGAACAATGCAGCCGCCACTCCCAGGGGTACCCAATATTTCTAGCTTCAGTCGCTAGATGGCGCCCAACCAAACAGCATTGCAGGTTGCCTATAGGGTCAGCGGCACTCGGGGCGGTGACCCGCGGCGACCCTCCCCCCCCCCCCCCCCCCCCGGCCTCCTTCTCGTGGCCCGCGGCGACACCCCCGGAGGGCTACACCAAGGGTGGCTAGCCCCCACGCCCCTCTTGTGACGCCACTGGCTGCAAGAATACTCTTGCAGCGGGAGCGGAAGCCAAAGCTACAAACTTCCGCCTGCAGCATTTTTGAATATCACCCAGTTTCAGATTCCCACGTTCCGCAATGTCGGTTGTTCCGACATTGTGGAGCGGATCAGCCGACGTCCACCTAAGTCTAATATCTTCAAAACAAGAACTAACGTTGTGGACGCATGTGAAATTTATATAAGTAAAATACACTTGGCAGCAAAAAAAAAAAATACTCTTGTTGTTTTGTTTTTTTTTTCTTGCTGACAAGTTTTTTTAACTGAAATTAATTCTAAAGGTGTACACAACGTAAGTCCTTGTTCTTGCAATATTAGGCTCAGGTTGGCGTCGTTCCTAGAGAATTTTCTTATTCATATCTTGGACCCAGTTGACACCACGCTCTCAAACTTTCGCGCTTCATTCACACTGCTGGCGTCGCATTTTCACAGCGTTTCAGCTTCCCGCAATGCGTAATTTATTTACACGGGAAGTTCAGTTGAGAAAATGTTTTATTTGTAGAACCCGGGAGGGGGGGGGGGGGGGGGACAAAAGAGATTTTTGCTTTGAAACAGTTATAAGGCTGGAGACGCCAGCACGTGTTGCACGTAGAACTAGACTTCAGCAGGCTGCTTGCGAAATGCCTGATAAGACTCTGAAGGCGGGAGTTTTGTTGATTCTATTTTTTGTATGGTATGTTAGCGCGCGTGAACAAACGCTTTCATGCGCTACAAGCGTGACTCGTAATCACCCTAAGATGGTGCAGGGTTAAACAGCAAAATATGCTCTTCCTAAATATGGCAATATTTGGTCTCATATACGATTATATGGTATGCCCCTTGACATAGATATACCTACGGTGATATATAGTATATTCGCCATTTTTTGTATTGCAACAAACTCAATTTCGCCATCTATTGGGTAGCCCTGGCACACTTCCGGTTCACGCATATTTCCTAACGTTTTGCTCCTAATTATTTTATCATAATAGTGAATTAAGTCTGGCAGTGCTATAAGTAGTCATATCTGGAAGATAGCGTGTATATATGATGTCGCGAATACTGTGAAACCCCCGTCTAGTTGAGAACCGGAAGTTGTTTAGGGGCTATTTTCACACTGGCGCCACCATGTTTCAACTGGCGCGAGAAAGAGCGAATAAAATATATCTGGCCCATATATGACACTTCTGAACGGGCGGCGCTATAGGTTGCCTGTCCTGCACGTATAGAGGTGCGTTTTGTTTCCGTGCCCAGCCTGTCTTGACATTTCTGTGGTTGAGCGGCGTGCACCAATCTTCGGACGCGTCATTGTGACGTGCGCCTCGGTAACGCTCTATTTGCGCATCGCGGATGAATACCGGCTAGCGATAATGAGTGCGGGGAAGGAGCTTCCAGCGCATATGTGCGCCTTGGAGACTAAGTATTTTGTTTCATTTTTCGACGTTTGTTACCGATTGGGTCATTTTTTTTTAATCGTTTTGTGCGCTTTCCAGGGCGAAGACACCTGTATGTTTCATAAATAGTTTTTGATAGTCTCTCGAAGCTCAGTGGCGTCTACTGCAGCAAGAGGCGCCTGGCAATACTGTACAAATGCCTGTAACCCCGAGACTGCGGGTAATAACGACACATATACTAAAAGGTGTTTTAGTGTTTGTGACCCGCAGTCTCCAGGTTCTCGTCACGCGTAATATTCACTCGCTCGTTTGCGCCCTTACATTTTAATTAGGTCATTCTGGCGTTATCGCACACTGCCTGGCAATAGTTCAGGAAATGCAGAGGGGAAGGAAATTGGCTTAGAATGGTAAGGACAGGAATCATGTTTTGTTCTTTTGGTTTCTAGGCTAGGTGGCGGAAGCTACCGTCCGTTATAAACGGTACAACCGTTAGCATCCATCCATCCAACATCCTGATTGGAGAATATGGCGGGTGTATCACTGCGGCGCGTATTTACGCCGCATTGCGGCGACAGTCTGCGGATGGCTTATTAAAAAATATTAACCCACCCGGCCCACCCGTACACGCCGCTTCCCGGCGCACCGCCAGCGGCCCAAGCCCCGCAGTCCCTCACTCCACCTCCGGAAAGGGAGACCCACAAGGGAAAGTACTTGATGAAAGGGTGCGCCTCACCTCGGCGCACGATCCGAGGCTAAGCTAGGGAACCAATTGGAAACGTCTAAAAACAGGGATCTCTGGGTAACGCGTGGTTCCCACAACTGACATTTGTGGTCGGCGGGTGTACTGCGTAGTACTGAAGTTTTTCTTCACATTTCAGGGGCTTCAGGCACGCCGTGGAAAACGCGTCGGAGGGAACAGAAACCGACTACAATACGGAAGACATCGTTCCAAGGAGAGCCGAAGCACACAAAGGCTCAACTCCATGAAGCGAATTATGCGACGAATAACTGACGAAACTCGTCCGACGGCCCGCTCGCTTTGCGCGCGAACTATTAGCCGCTGTGCTAATGGCACGCGCAGAACAAAAAGCCGCCGGGCAAAATTCAGCGATTTTTCGCAGCATTCGCCATACGGAATCCAGCGGAGGCCGAGCAAAACGGACGACGTCCAAGGGACTTCGTGTTTTGAAAACGAAACCTGTCGTCCATCACGAATCCGATCGCGCTAGTATGGATTGGAAGTTTTCGATGAAAATGACATATATCTTTAGTAATGAGTAAACTACGATCTAGCAGAGATGATATCATGTTGCTTTTATTTACTGTCAGTATTTTTTATTGGGAGATTTTATTCAATAAACGTATGATGTAGTATGTGGTGTACACTATATCATAATGCGACCGACGTCATCTTTGTAGCCAACCTATGAACTTATTTACCAAGAACGTTCAGGAATGAAAAAAGGGTAAGAGCACAGGCTAGCTGGCAACGGTCATACCTATTAAACCCCAAGACAAGGAAAAAAACACAAATGGGAGATGATACACACTTGTGTTTTCTTAAAACCAAGTTCTTGTGGTATCTTACATCCAGAGAAAACCACGGACACGCTGGCGCCATCTATGAGGTAACCCTAAAACTTCATTTTACTAGAACGAAAGTTTTTTGCGGTATTTACGAGATTAAAGGGGTAATGACACGATTTTCCTACTTCTTCTTCCTTAGCTTTAATCCTCAACTGAAATGCGAATTGTGAAGTCACGTCGTCGTGACATTCTTCGGCACCGGTGCGATGACTCCTAGCTTCCACCGTGCTTTTTATGCACACCATAGAACTTGTCATCCCCCAGTGACGACACGTTCCGTCAGGGCACTCATTGGCCACGGACGCGAATCCGAATATTCGTCGACGGATTTAATGTTGACGAGCGCATACGTCCAGGTGACGCAGTTCTCGCGTCCAATGCGTGAGCTGGGCTCTGCTGACGTCAGGTTGGCATCGCTGACGCGTTTTGGGAACCGCGGATGTATCATAGTGAAAAGGCGGAAAGCTTTCGAAGGAAAGAAGGTACAAAATAGTCCGCTATATTTTCAAATGTTCGTACCGAAAAGCTGGCTTTTGACTTTCTACCCTCTTTCTTTTGGCCAACTAAACGATATGCGATTAGTAAAGTCCCAATTTAAAATCATTTATCCCAGCCCAAAATTCGTTTCATGGCCCCTTTAAATGTACGCACTATCATGAGGAATACACATTTCTAATATTTTCTTAAGTTATTCGAGACAAAAGAAAAAAACTTATTATGCGAAACAGAAATAAGGTTTATACGAAATCACCACGTTCCAGTGTGTTCTCTCGTCGCAAGAGAGTTTAATTAAGAGGTTTTAGGGGGCACGTGGTCATAAGAAGTCACAAGTGCGTAAACCAGGCTTAATATAGTGGGGCAGCCTAGGGAAAAACGTCGATCAAGTAGCGTCAAAATGTATGGCTTTCACGTGACGTTGTCACACCATGATGGTGATCATTTCATCTCTTGTGGAAAAAAAAAAAAATAAAACTGGTAAGTGCGAAATGTACCGTCCAGAAGGGACGTGCTTTGGATCGAGGCCACCAGAACGGGGGTTAGTTTGACGTCGCTGCAAGTCATGTATTGATCGTGAACGCGTCCTTGGCTTTTGCTGATCTCACGGACGTTTCCAGACATTGCGCCAGAGAAAAGCCTAACCAGACCCAAGTTTGGCAATGCCGGAAGCCCAACTTTCGCCTATACTTCGTTTCACGTTATGTGCGAGCGAAGTCAAAGCTAGAAGCGCGAGCCCAACGCTCTGAGCGTTCCGGCTTCGCACGTGCGCTCGTGCACCACAGGCGCTGTTACAAGCAGCATGCTTGCGCTTGTAGTGTCGGCTTCGCTCCCACATAAGGTGAAACGGTGCCAAATAACATTTCTTTTATTTGTTATAGCTTTTTTTCTTGCTCGCCACATAATCGCAAAAATGCCAGATATGAGCCAGAGATGGCACGGGTCCGCCGAACAACCAGCTGAGAGGTCTATTTGAGGGACTTTGTTTGCAATGTAGGCCCGAAGTTGCCAGGTGACCACCAAGCCACCAAGGCAGTGAAACCTATAGTCGGTGGCAGGTAAAGTGTAAGACGGAAGCTCCTCCCCTCTCTTTCTACTTTAGCATAGCGGTCGCTCCGCTAAAGTGGAGAGAGGTGGGAAGAGCTTCCACTTTACTCTGAACCTGTCACCGACTATAACTTTGGCTCTTGTTTGACAATTTAAGGCCAGAATACACAGATTCCGGCCAAAGAATGTCAAGTTTGGTCATACCTTGACTTTTGGGGGCTTTCAGTGCCCAATATACCCACAAGACAGAATTGTCAACAAAAACGCATAATCCATGGAACAACCGGGAAACCGTTCACACAAAACCAAAAAAATAAATAAATAAACGGAAATCGTTAAAACCTAAGGAAAGTGCGCAGGGCAGACTTGTTCATTCTGAGTCGGTAAAATTCTTAAAAGTAAAAATTAGTGAAGCTTATGATAGATATTTAAATATGGTCCTTCGTGATTTTTTAAAATGATCTCCCAAGACGTTCTGGAACTATGTAGACGATTAAAAAATGAACCTTCCCGGTTTAACCTCCGAGATATACAAAGTAAAGCAAATGAGTTTAATAATTATTTTCAATCTCTCTGTACTAGAAATAATGGAAAACTTTGTAACCTCGACCCTAAAACCAGCGTCTTGAGAACCCCTACATATAGCTGAAGCGGGAATGCTCAACCTCTTGCTCAACCTTAGCACAAAAAAAGGAAGCGATCCTGATAATATACCTAACGACTTTCTTAAAACGGTACGCTGAATGAATGAGCAAGTATTTGGCCGCAATTTTTAGCAAGTCTTTTAGCATATGTCAGGTACCCGATGAATGGAAGGTATCCTAGGTCATTCAAATATATAAAACAGGCGACATCACCAATTTGTCCAACTACAGACCGATTTCTTTCCCCTGTACTTGCTGCAAATCACTAGAACATATTATACTAAACCATATAACAACATACCTTACGCACCATCATGTTCTCTCTTTTCAGCAGCATGGCTTTAGGAGCGGCCTCTCGACAGTCACTCAGCTTGTTGAAACTTTGCACGACCTGACTCTCGGCATTGACAACCGGAAGCCAGTTGACTTATTACTACTCGATTTTTCAAAAGCTTCCGACCGCGTCTCACACAGCAAATTAATTACTATACTAAGACATGCTATAAGTAGTGACATAGCCAGAGGAGAGGGGGCTTGTGGGGTTTCAGCCCCCCCCCCCCCCCGAAATCTAGCCCACCCTATAATATAGACATGCATTTTCAGCCCCCTCTCCTCCTCCGCACCCCAAGTAATGGAAATCCCAGCTACCTCGACCCCCCCCCCCCCCCCGAGAAAACTTCCTGGCTACGCCACTGGACATAGGGGATAGAAAACTACCTGTCAAATCGTTCTCAACTCGTCCAATATGAGCAAGAGGTATCATAGACCGTCAGAGTTTTCAAAGCGTAGCTCTTACCGCTCAGTCACACTGGAAGCGGATCCACGTTCACAAAGCGGTTGCGAACGCGGTTGTATAAAGATCCAGTACAATTGCACGCGCACTTGATGACGTCAAGTGCACGTGAAATTGTACTGGATCTTTATACAACCGCGTTCGCAACCGCTTTGCGAACGCGGATCCGCTTCCAGTGTGAATGAGCGGTTAGGCTCCCGTTTCCGGGTTGTACGGCGTTGGCGCCGGCGTAACCACACGCGTTGCATTATGGAAAGTCACAATTTCCCGCTAAATTTAGCGGGGAAATTGAATTGGTCTTGAGATCACGCAACATCAATTTCACCGCTAAATTTAGCGGGGAAACCTAACTCAATAAATATAGCGGGGAAATTTTACCGCTGCTTAATTTTCCGCTAAATTTAGTGGGGAAATTAACCCGCTAAGTTTAGCTGGAAATTTCGCTAAATTTCTCACTAAATCTAGCGGAAACATTTTCGCTCAATTTAGCGGCAAATTTGGCGAAAATTTATCTCTAAATGGGACGCGAGGAGGGGAGGAGGAGGGGAAGGAGAGGAGGGGGAGGAGAAGCCATACCCTCTCCTTCGTGAGCTTTCCTCCTCCTCCTCAAGAGCTGCGCTCCGATTTCTCGTTACAGAGGATTGTGAACGTCTAATTTTTTCCGGCGTACCACAGGCCCCAGGGCTACGTCCTGGCCCCAATAAATACTCTTCCTTCTCTTCATAAATGACATAACATACAACATTCCTGTTAACATTCGTCTATTCGCCGACGAATGTATAATATATACCGGGAAATAAACTCTTGGATGATCATATAGTCCCGAAAAACGCACTTTCATCGATAAATGGCTGATGCTCTGACTCTGAACGTTAACAAATTTTTCTGCATGTTTGTAACAAGAAAAAAATCTATCTCTGAATTTCTGTACGGTCTAAATGAACTAAAAATTTCACGGGTTACTTTGTGTGAATATTTGGGTCTAATAATCACCTCAGACTTGCGTTGGAATTTTGATGTCGCCTATATGACAGCACGAGCCTTCAAAAGATTCATGTACTTGAAAAGATCACTTAAACTAGCCTCGACAGCCACAAACATTTTGGTCTAGTTAGGCCTACATTAGAATCCGCTAATACTGTTTGGTTCCCTCAAACGAAATCTGAGATGTCTAAACTAGAGAAAATACAACGTAGGACAATTATATTTACATGCAATAAGTACACGCGTACGGACTCGCCAACTTCTTAAAAATACAGCTCTTTTGACCTTACCTAGCAGAGCTAAACAGCTTTAGGCTAAACTTCTTGTACTTTCTTCTTCAAAATGCCTTTAAAATTCATAAATCTAAGTATTTGACTAAACACTCCAAGACTGGGACAAGAAGGGACTGACAAACACAAAGCAGGGTTGCCAGGTAGGCTGTAGCTCAAACCGCCAAACGCTGGGCGGTGTAGCCCAAAAGTAGCCAAATGCAAGATATTTATATGGCCCAAAACTAGCCATATTCTGGAGAGACAAAAACTCCTGCGCTCGAATGTAGGACCAGCTGGCAAGATCTACGACATCTTGAAATGTGTTGACAATGTTTTATTTCAAATACCAAAAAGAACCAAAATTTTCCACACGCGTTTTTACAGTCACATAGTTCTGAAACATTTGCTCGTGCTCGGCTGACTCGCCTCATACATGATTGGCGTGTTAAAACGGGCAAAATATTCTTCAGTAGGGTCGATGTCCTTACAGCACTCGTTCTTCCCAAGGAAAGCAAACTTTACATAGAGGATTTTTTGAAGAGTTGGAAGGGACATTCTGTTCCCTAGGTCTGAATTTGTGAGTGACACGTGACTGAATACCCTCTGCACGGTGGCGTTCTACAGGGGCGGGTCTAGGAGAACTCGTCACAAGCCAACTCGTCACAGCCAACTCTCCATAGGTAAACTCGTCAAATAGGGCAAGTCGTCAGAGGGCATCTCGTACACGGGGAAGTTGTAACAGAGGGCAACTGGGCACTTGTACGTACACTTCGTCCCAATTTACCTTTTTCGCCGATCTTGCGTTTGCGATTCGGCTTCGATAACTGATGACAAATAGTAATTTACAACAAAAAAAGCACAACATGGTCTTATATAGTTTTTTTTCTCAAGAAGAGCTTCTGCTGCCATCTCAAAGAGTTTGTGCATATCGCGCGTGCTTTGCCCTCTTTCCGAAGCGACAAACACGCACGTGCTGGGCTGTAAATATCGCAGGCTGGGCCGTACCTGAGAATGGTATATTGTCGGCGACAAGTAAAGAACGCGCACGTTAGCTTCCGTCGTGCTTTGGTTGGGCGTGCGCGCTTTTGCTATCAAGGGAAGCAAACTCATAAGCCCATGGCCGACTATAAGGAGTATTCACTGGGCGCCATATTTGTGGGTGCTGTCTACAGCGCATGCTCAAAACGAGCCCACATTAATAGGCTGCTAAGAGCGGCCATTTTGACGGTGTGAAATGCACGTTCCAAAAGAACCCTGGAAGCTAGCCATCAGCACGCGCTCAGCAGTCGCGCACACAGCTATGGCCGCCAGTGAATACTTCCTATAACAACCACTCTGAAACAAGAAAATATTGGGTCTAGGAGAACTTGTCACAAGCCAACTCGTCATAGGTAAACTAATCAAGTAGGGCAAGTTGTCATAGTGCATCTGAGGGTGGTGACTTTGGCCTTTGCAACGCTTTCTATCGCTACAGACCCAGTACACAGCGTCGGGATCTTGTCGGCAACGCGTATAAGAATACCTTTCGCACAGAAGCATGGGAGCGTCACGCTGGGTTTTAGTCAGGTCCATCTTACAAAATGCGGTCGTGCTATCTGAAGGTCCGCACATTTTGCCCCTATATATACGTATACACGTATTCAAAGCGCCTTCAAAGGAGAAACCCCTTTGGAGTAGAGATAGAGAACAGAGAAGACACCCCTAAAGACGAAACCTAACTGCTACACTTCCTAGCATCCTGGTGCGAAGGTCTGCATACCACAGGGTGACCCCTGTTTTGTCATTGAGCAGTAAGTTCCGACATAGCAAAGCTTAAAAAAAGGGTCTAATAACAAAGGGACGTCGTAAGTAAAGATAACACCGACAAGCCGACCAAAACCGCCCCCTGCAAACAAACAAAAGGAGAGGCCAAGTTTGAAACTGCGACAAGACATATGCGACCACTTTCCAAATTAAAGCCACCCCCCGCCCCCCCCCCCCCCCCCTCCTCTGAAAAAACGTTTGTGACGAACATTCCAAGAACGAGAAGGTCACTGCGACCACTTTCCCTACTACGAGTTCACCTACAACGAGACGCCCTCTTTGACCAGTTCACCTATGACAGGTTTCCCTATGACGACTTGGCTGTGACGAGTAGCGCTGTTCCCACCTTCTTTATACAAAAGAAAAATCCAACACTGTTCACACCCGCAGTGTATACAAAAAAACCACAAAAGAGACGTTTCAAGGGTCACTCAAAATGTACACTTTTCTGCCGAAAGCCGGGACGCTAGAAAAGGAAGGACGCAACGAAACAAGCGACCAGGTACCCAGCACAAAGCGAACTGATCTTGATAAAACCTGAAATGGGACAAAAGCAACCAAAACCTCCTAGGCCGCAACGAAACACTTGACCTAAAGCGCCAAAGCATTATATTTGTAGGAACCTTCTCTGTTCCGTATCCAAACAGCCAAAACCTCCTACAAATTTGATGCTTTGGCGCGTTAGGTCAAGTGTTTCGTTGCGGCCTTGAAGCTTTTGGTTGCTTTTGTCCGATTTCAGGTTTTAACAAGATCAGTTCGCTTTTTGTTGGGTTCCTGGTCGTTTGTTTTGTTGCCTCCTTCCTTTTCTAGCGTTCCGTCTTTCGCCAGGAAAGTGTACGCTTTGAGCGACCCTTGTTAACGTCTTTCTTTTTGGGTTCTTTGGGGGCACTGCCGGTGTGAACAGTGCTGGAATTTTCTTTTTGATGCTGTATAAACGATGTCATTGCTTTTCTGTTCTATTGCAAAGGTTGCTTTGCTGCACTGCATGTGACACAAGATCCTCCATTTCTCTCTCTTTCTCCTTTTCGTCTTCAGTGTTTTGTGTAGGATTCGATGCCTACATGAGCCCTTTTGTTGTCAATAAATTTCAGCTGTCTTCGAGACTTTGTCTGTCCCTTCTCGTCCCAGTCTCGGGGTTTTTAGTCAAATGTTTAACCACCGCCTACTCGTTTGCGCCCAAACCTTTGTTCATTAAATCCAAATATGTTTCGTTTTCTAACACTAGAGCAACCAGGCATAAACACTACAGTCAGTGACAGGTCAAGAACGAAGTGAAAGCTCCTCCCACCTCTTTCCACTTTAGTAGTGCAAACGGTGGACAGGATGCGACCTCCTCTCCATCATCCGCTCTGCTAAAGTGGAAAGAGGTGGGAGAACTTCCACTTTGTTGTTGACCTGTCACCGACTATAGTACAACCTTTTCTGAATATTTCTTTTCAGAACGACTTTTTTCTGCTCTCTTTTTTCTCCTTAGTCATCTGAGAATGGAACGAACTTGAACATTCCATTACTAGCAGCGCCACAATAACCCAACTCCTAGCACATCTAGATGTTTTGTCACATAGAGATGACTGATGTTATATTACCTATGTTTTTGTTTTTATTCTATAACCATGGCTGGCCTGTTGTGTTTTTTCATTGTATGTTATTAATATGAATTTTTATTTCGTTCTTTTCTTGGGCACTGTTCAATAGCATTTTTGTGAATGTTTTGACCTTGATGTGCCAATGATGATGCATGCAATTTTCTGGTATTTTGTGTTCTATCTTGCTAAAGTTCCTCTTGGGGCAGGCAGTATTTTCTAATAAATAAATAAATTGTGAGACAAAAACTAATGTTTAGCATGAAGAAAGGTACTACGTACTTGGATTACCCTGCCACTGGAACAGTCATGGGCAAACTCCGGCTTGACGAGCGTTGTAGCTTTGATGTACAATTTTATTGCGATGTGCTGTCATAGGACATCAAGCAGAATAAAGCCGCGTTAAGGAACTTGATATGGTTGCAGCTCGAACAATATGATCATGAACGAGGCAAGATTTCTTATTGATTTTTGGCCGAACAGTAAGGGCGGCCACAGATAAAGCGGGAAAAGTAGCTGCAAGTTTTGAACGATTTCAAACTGGCGATTGGTGTGGCAGCACTGCAGCAGACATGACGCTTGAGTGTATATATGTACAGTTTTTTTGTTTTGTTTTGTTTTGTTTGTTTTGTTTGTTTTTATTTTTTGCGGGGGGGGGGGGGATTGGGCTGTCTGTATTTAGTAGGACAAGGTCTCCCATGGTACCTAAAACATTCGGAATACTCTGGCAACATATCTACAACCTAATGCTGTCACTTGAAGTTTTAAGGGACACACATTTGGCAATGACTTTGGTAACCTGTGTTATGACGTGTGTTTCCTACTCTAAGCAGTTCAGATTTTTTCACATCTATTCCTTACGGATTACTCTAAAGCCTGAGTCTCACTAGGGCAACAAACAGAAACAGCCGACACCGACTTGTCTTAACCACGTGCGGCATGTTCGCCAAGGTACCTTTGGCAGGCTTTCAGTCTTTCGGTTGTCGTGAGAAAAGCACCAGTGATTGCAAGCCTGCCAAAGACACCATCACGTGCAGGATGCTGGCGTTTGAGGCTTGTCGGTGTGGGCTGTTTCTTTTTGTCGCTCTAGTGGGACTTGAGCATTATCAATGTAATAGATTAATGTCTTTAAAACCGTTTCGGAAGAAAATATCATAAACACCACAAACAGTAGTATATTTAAAATATTTCGTTTACTGTTAGCCCGGAATTATAGAAAAGTCGTTTGTTTTATACATTAAAAACCTTCAAAAGGTATTCTTTCCAGGATTTTTTCTTGGTCGCTGCATTCGGGTTTTCAGTGAAACTAGAGTTTGGGGAAAATCTGCCGGAGAAAGAAAACATGTTCATGTTAAATCTTAAAATAATATCACAATGAACTATCAAATAATGCTCCCTAAACATAAAGGCGTTTTCATCTCCACTCACGCACGAGTTAAAATCTTTTTTTTTTAATCTTGACGAAAAACATTTCGAAGCATTCTTTTAAATCAAAAAGAACGGAAACGGCGAGTTGGTGGATTTTCGTTTTGTTTGTTTTCAAGTTACTGACCACTGAAGCGGCCGATGCGAAAACTGGTGTTTCTATCTCCTGTCGGAGACTACATGTATGACCGCTCGGTATTTTGTCACTTCTCATACTGCTGCAATAGGACACTTTTGTAATTTAAAGAATAAATATTTTGGAATACGTTCAAGAGAAATGTCACACTCTGTTGCTTTTATTATATTTCGTAAATTTTGTCAAGTTTCCATGTGTGAACTCACTAGAAAAGGAACTTTCCAAAGTAATTCAAGTAATTAATATTTTAAATGGGTCAAGCCTAAAAACTTTCCAATCCTCTCTAAAAAAATAATAAAGAGTTCAAACATTTTTACATATTATGTAACAAAAATAAGCTTCTTCTTTTATGAATGATGGAATCTGTCTTGAGAGTGTCACTGAAGAGTCCTACTCTATTAGTTCGAAAAGTAACAAATTGCGAGTGCTCATTCTTGTGGCTCCTGACAGGTGGCAGCAAACTCGTTTTCATCTCAGCTCAAGCACAGTTCTGAGGTTAACTTCTTAATTTTGCCCAAAAAAATATTTTTGAAAGAACTATTGATATGAAAGTAAGCAAAAAAAAAAAAAGCTTGGCGGATCTTTTTTTTTTGGGTTATTGATTATTGAAGCGGCTGAGTCGAAAACGTTTCGTCTATCTATCGGGAATCGCGTGTTTAATTGCTTTTTATGCGAAATAAATTCAAAAAGGTTTTATTTTGAAATTATTAGAAATGCGGCGAACTGTGTGACTTCAATGGTTTTTGGCAAAGTTTTGCACTTTTTAAGTTGGACCAACTTAGATATTAAATTAACCTTCACATCACCAGAAAGCTACTTAGCTCCTTTTATAGAATGCAAATTTAATATGACATATCAGACCGAAGTTCGTTACATACTTTTAAATAAACGAATGTCTCCGAAATCTAGCAAATTCGACACCGATTTTCTCAAAAAACAAAGGTCTTATTCGCTTCATGTTTTATTCGTAGCAAAGTATGATTAATGTTTATCAGAATATATATGCAGATTATATAGTATTTTTTTTATATGACTGCAATATATGAGTGAACCTTACCAGTTCGTTTTAGTAAGTCCTGCCATAGGTGCTTTTTGGCCAACACTGTGATTTGAATATAAGGAATTATCTAATATTAATACTTCACTTATTACGCAAGCTTGAAAATTAGTGACATTGTGCGAAGTGTGGAGTAAAAGTTATTTTACTCCGCGACAAAGATTTTTTTAACGCATATGTTACAATATTTAGGCTTTAATTGTGGCCATATAAACAAAACACTATATATTATGTTACATTTTCTGATAAACGACTACCATACCTTACTACAAAGAGGAAACGAAGCGAAACAATTCTGTTTTTTGTTTATTATATTGATTCATATTTTGCTATATTTTCAAAATATTCGTTCAATGAAATGTAGATAACGAATGTTATTTTTTTAAATAATATTAAATTTATCTTCAATAAGAATGCTATATTGGGGCATTCTGGTGATTTCACGTTCATTAAGATATCTTCTACAGGTCACACGTAGAAACTTGTCACACTTTGTCAAAAATTATTATAAAAAAAAAGTTCGACATTTTTTTATGTATACCCAAATTTAGGATTTTTTCAGTTCATTAGGCATAAGGAAACCTAGCTGGTGAGTGTTGCAAAAGAGTATTAATGCAGTAGTTTTACAAGTGACAAAATAGTGAGCTGTCAAACATGCAATCACCGACAGGAGGGAAAAACGTTAGTTTTCGCCTCCGCTGCTTTAATAATCAAGAACTGGGGGGGAGAGGGGGGGGGGGGGGGACGAGTCAAATTTGCCGTTTGCACACCATTTCATTCCAAAAACCCTCCCAAAAACAAAACAAAATTAAATATTTTGGTAAACGTTAAAAGTGTTACCCCAAAACAGTGCCTGAATTGAAACGAAAACACCCGCCGCAATGCAGTCTTGTTGCATATTGAATATCCCAAATAAACAATTATTAAAGCAATTACTGCGATTGCTGTCCATCAAAAGCTTTCAAAAGCATCAAACGAGTCAATCAAAAATATATTTTTTAAGCTGTGGCATGCGAAGTCTTCTTTCACTGGCATTAGTGTACCGTAGAAACAAAAAAAAATATTCAAGACAAAACTAAACACTCATCTGCTCTGAACAGGATTACAGGGCCACCTCACAAACATTAGATGTTTGTAAAAGATACTAATTATAAATTTATTTTGCTACTGCTTTGTACCGTCTTCCCGAAAGCCAAGCATACAATAAAGCTCTTATTTTAATTTCAAAGTTCTGCGTTGCTTATATATGTTTTAAATAGATATAGGGTTTTCGTCTGCGCGCTGCGCCTCTCGGAAGATGGTGCCAAAAGTTACATTCATTTCTAACTCGGTCATCTGCAAACACGTCCGCTGTTGATTCTTCAAAATGTGTTGACCATATTTTGTCAAAGGAAAACAACTATACCTTAAAATTTCACATGGTAACATGAACACCCTAAGCGCACATTGGGTGAAAGCCCGAGCTTTTTTACGTGCAGTATCCGATTTGTTTTGGTTAGTTTTACAGCGTAAAACGATTGACCGTAGCCACCCTATAAATATTTTTTTCATGCAGAACTATACGGATGCAGAAGCAAAGTAGATGTGCCACGCTTTCGCCCACGCCCACGGTATTCTACCTTGCACCGTTAAATGAAAGAACTAGATAAAGCAGATATCCACTCGTTCATATTTTCAATATGAGCTGCATTCTTAGAATAGTAACTCACACTTTCGGTTCGAGTGGAAGTTCGGACGGTGTCGGTGGGAATGTAGTGGTCGAATCTGCAGAGGGAACAGAATTATGAGAGTGCAAGGAAACACTGACGGGACGGGGAAACAAATACGACCTAAGAAAAACGCTTTAGCGTGTTTTCAATACACGTTTGCAAACTTGTCACAGGACATCATTTCACAGCCTCTGGTGTCTCTCGATAGGCCTAACGTCAAGACATGCTAAGGCGTGTCCATGGTTCATATATAAACTAATCGTGTTGTGTGATTGTTCAGACACCGGAAAGTTAAGGCCTGTTCACACATGCAGCGGAGCGCTACAAGCATAGCGCTAACCTCACGCTAAGCGCGTGCTGACCGGAGTGTTCACCAGCTTTGTATCGCACCGCCAAAACTGTTGCTTGTGGCAGGCGATAAGTAGCTGACGGCACGTGAGGAGCGCTACATCAGCGCTTCGCTCCATGTGAGAACCGGCCTTTAGTCAGCCCCATTGGTCATCTATGCCTCCGCTGGAGATGAGAGAAATTTAGCCAGTGCAATACCACTGCATAGCCTGGAATCTTTGGTGTGCAACCCGCAGTAATGATACACGTCAGCACGCTGGTATACGATGTTCATCCGGATTGAAAAGATAAAGGATTGGGGGGGGGGGGGGGAGAGGGTTGATCTCAGGATCTCAGGGCTCTGCAAAGCGAGGTTTCGCTCCACGTGCTCTGGGGCTGCGTTCTGTTAACACACCCGGCCACCAATCCCCCCTTTCTTGGTTGCCAACAACTGCAGATGTAGGTTGGGCAAGAAAGGGAAATGCGACAACCGCAGGAGCGGGAGTGGTCCTGCGACTCGAACCTAATCTATGCTGGGAGCAGCACCCCCTAGAACTCCAGGGCTATAAGAAAACAATGCTACCAAAATTGGGCGGACTCAGCTTTTTATTACACTTTATAGAGGTACAGTTCAGCCGTAAACGGAAACACGACCCTTGTAGTTCTATGCTTTTACATTTCCCGCCTGCTCCGCTTTATGCAATCAATTAGCTGGCTCTTGCCATTTCCGAGTGTGTTAGCACAACGCAGCTTGGAGCACGGGAAACAAAAGCTCAAGCTGAAGAACCTTGAAATCCTGGGTTCAATCCACATAGCGAATGTAATATTCAAGAAGGAAAGGTCGCACGCGTTCGGGCCGCTACTGAACGGCGGTGCATAGACGCTGACATCGGTGGTTCCCGTGGCACCATATTGCGACACCTTAATATACACAAAGAAGCAGACAAACATCCCTTGTAAGCTTTGTATATGTTAGATTTATTTTCAACAAGGACACCGGCGTCGCGCATCATAAAAAAAAAATAAATAAAGTGGACGAACACCCGAACTTCAACTAGTCGCGGTAAAACGATAACAACTATAGGTATAGTCCGCTTTCTTTATCGGCTTATCTGTCTCTCTATTGCTCGTTCTTTCTCTCGAGACCACCGATGTTAGCTACGTTCACGATTTGCCGCGTTCTGCTGCCGTCTTTACCTTCTTGGTTCAATCCCCACCCCTGCCCTTTTGAACTTAGATGCACAACATACCTGCGTTCGGTCGTGTCTCGATTCTGCGCACTGCGCATTAAGGGCACCAGGCTAGCAGTGCTATTGCACTGATTAAATTCCTCATCTTCAGCAAATACACGAGAAGCCCATTGGGGCTGACTAAATTCCTGCTGTCTGAACATACACGCAACAAAATTACCTTGGCCGCACATGGGCAACCTTTCCGCTGAGCATTAAATACAACCCTTCGAAGTAAAAAAGCATGTAAACGATGTTTTCGTAAAATGGGTGTTGTTCGCTTCGTAGGAACGGGTCGAATTTAAAAAAAATGTGTATTTCAAGTCTAATCTGTGTTACGTACCTGTTCGAGGACAGTGCGATTTGCGAACGCAAGTTCCATTTCTGACCCTGTAGTACCCGTACTTGCAGAAGCATCCAGAAGCGCAATCCAAAGTGCAACCAACCGGTTTGGGCTCTCCGCACCGACGTTCGCCACAGGAGCTGCTTACACATATCTTGTGGGTCTCGTTCTTCGGACATTTAGGTTTTGGTGTGGTAGGAACAACTAAAAAGTAAAAAAAAAATGAAAGACGTTTACAACTCCCTGTAACGCCGAATTAGAGCGCAGCTCTTGACGAAGAGGAGGGAAGGGTACTGAAAGGAGGGTATAGGCCTCCTTCCTCCTCCTCCCCTCCTCATCCTCCCTGCTACTCCTCCTCCCCTCCTCTCTCCTATTCCTCCTCCTCGTCCTCCTCCTCCCCTCACCCTTCAAGCTGCTCTCCTCCTCCTCTCCTCCTCCTCATTCTTCCCCTCCCCCTCTCTCCTCACTCCTCCTCCCCCTCCTCCTCCCCTCCCCTTCGTCGTCCTCCTCCTACTCCTCCCCGCGCGTTGCATCACGGTAAATGTCCCATAATGCACCGCGCGGGACACTCGTGACGTCACGAGGGTCCCGCGCGGTGGATTATGCGATATATCCCACAATGCACCGCGCGGTTACACCGGCGGTGACGCCGACGGCGCTCAAGCCGGAAACGGGCGCCTAAGAGCTGCGGGCAGTTTGATACTTTAGACCCATGATACGGATAAAAAAAACAGGACGCGGGATGGCCAGAAAAAACATGCTTTTCGTGTAAGGCTCGTCAAATTATGAGGCGCTGGAGAAATGCAGCCTTCTGCGTTAAGTCCTTATTTCGAAATTCGAACTCTTTTTGTTCACCTTCCACCCATTGAAAAGCATGCGGGAAGGGCCTTAGAACGCACTTGGTATCGCTGCGCCGCAGCGTTCTTCCGCACGTGTGCTTTCCTCGCCGTCACCATGGCAACGAACGCCGAATGAATAGAAGCACGCACGGTACCGCCACGTGAAGCCAGCAACAGCTGACGCCATTTTACGTGCGGAAGCAGACGTGCGGAAGAACGCTGCGGCGCAGCGATACCAGGTGCGTTCTAAGGCCCTTCCCGCATGCTTTTCAATGGGCGGAAGGTGAACAAAAAAAGTTCGAAATAAGGACTTAACGCAGAAGGCTGCATTTCTCCAGCGCCTCATAATTTGACGAGCCTTAAAACGAAAAGCATGTTTTTTTGGCCATCCCGCGTCCTGTTTTTTTTTTATCCGTAACATGGGTCTAAAGTATCATACTGCCAAGTGAGAAACTTTTCAACTCAATATAGCTAATCGGCTATGGCCAACTGCGTTCCAAGTTACATCCGCTTGAAACTGCTTACGACCGCTTACGACACTGACACGCTGGCGGCATCTATCAGGAAGCCCTGAATCTTTTCCGATCTGCGTTTAAATAGTTTGAAGGGCTTTGGCAGTTTATCCGCGATCAAATTTGCGATAAATCTACAGTAAATGGTCGCTCATAACATGGTGAAAAATATCTGAAACCAATGGTGAACGAATGATGCGCAAAAAGATTGGAAAATATATGGGCACATGGAAAGTGGGCTACGTCAATACAATAGAATAGACCATTCCAGTAAAGGCTCTCAGGGCGGCGCCACCGCTGCGCCTCTCCACACATCCGGAAACTTCAGCAGGTTCGACAGCGTAAAACGAGGGAAAGAGGATGCGCCCGATTCCGCTAGCAGACGACAAACCGGGAGGAAGTCGTTCTCCATTTTTTTGGGCTGTACCGGCGGGCTGTACGGAACATCGAGCTCTCGCTCGCGGCTGCCACTGTGAAGTGGTTCGTGTTTCTATAATATGTATGGCTACTTCAGAATCAGCCTATAACGCTCTGTTGTTTTACTTCAGTAGCTAATCAGCTAGCCCATCTTTGTTTCGTTACTTCAACAGCAGTGGCGTCAGCCGGCAGTACTGTCCTCAATCACTGCATCTATTGCGTCAGGGGAGCACGTTTTTATCTATTCACTCTAGACTCCCCCCTCAATTTCGCTGAAGGCCTGCACCAGCGCGACCTTTATATTGTAAAAAAAGAAAAAAAAAAAAAAACAACTGCAGCCGGATTTACTTATCGCCGGATGGGACACACCGACCACTCACATAATTTTTTTTTTGCAGGTAACAACGCAATTGAACCCGGTTTGTCTTTTTATTGGACATGGCATTACACGATAACTTGCATATCAAAATCCGCGCATTTGTGCTTAAAATTTTCAAAATGACGCGACTTTAAACCGAGTTTCCTCGCCAGCCGGATGTTAGGTACAGCCCACACGTCGGAGCAGACGACTCAAGGGGTGAGAGGGGGAGGACATTTTCCTCTCTCCGCTCTTCCTACTGGAATGATCTATAGATGGCGCCAGTAGAAGTGTCCCAAGCGGTTGCAACGCAGGCGGTCGCACTGGAACGCAAATAAGTGAGACAGCCTTAACAACGCACTAAAGCCACTGGACTCCAGGAAAGTAGCGCCAAGTGACCCCATGTGGTCGCCATTTTAGTTTATGAAATGACCAGTTTCCTTATTCTTGGCGAGCCGATTCAAATCCGCGGTGACAGGTTGCTTTATGAACACATTTGTTGTATACCGAGACTTTGGCATCCACACCGGCGAAATAGGCGCAAACCTTCGCACCACACCTCATGCGGTGTTATGTGTTTGATGGCATTGAAAAATAATTTCCCTGTCTTGAAATACGCAAGAAGAGCAGCATCATTGCAAGATATCCTTGGAGATAAGCATGATTGATACGCTGATCGCGAACACGGTGCCAGAGGCGCTGGTAGGGGGGTATTCACTACTCGCCATATTTGAGGGCCCTGTGTAGAGTGCATGCTCAAAAACTTCTCACATTAATAGGCTGCCATGACCGGCAATGTCGATGGTGTAGAAAGCACATTGCAAAAACACTATTGAAGCTCGCCATCAGCACGCGCTCAGAAGTCGCTGAGTACGTCTGAGAGCGTCTTAGTGCGTTTGACTCCGTCGAGGCTGCGAGAAACCAGGACATCCCTGCTTCGTACGTCGCATGCTAAGCTATTCCTTGAATTCGATTCCACACTTCATACGAAGCACAGATGTGCCGGTGACTCGCTTTCGTTTCTCGTCGCAACGCCGTCAAACGCACTCAAACGCTCTTAAACGCATCTGAGCGTGGGGGCCTTATGAAGGCAAGGAACGCTTTCAGCGCGATGACGCTCCATAGCGACCTTGGTGCGTCTAAAGTCACTGGACCCTGGAACATTAACGCCCTTGCCTTTTTTGCCTGATAGCTGGAAACAAACGAATACTAACATACAGGTGACTAAACCTCGCAATGTAGCTCGTGGTTCAGTTTAAGTTCCGATGGCGATCGCCATTTCGGTCTATTTCAATTTTTGAAATTTCGAAAGCGTCGTTTTGAACTAGTCGCACCATGATCGCTATGGAGCATCATCGTTCTGAAAGTGTTACCAATATTAGCGTCTTCGGCACTGTGCATCGAATCAATTTATCAAAGATACTTATCTGCACCGACACCTTACAATGGCGTTGTTTTTCGAGCGTATTTCAAGAAAATAAACATATTTTTAATGTCGCCAAGCACCGACGTCTCATGTGGCGGCTGGCGGTGTGAAGTTGTGCGCTCGTTTCGCCGGTGTTTGGATTACAACATCTCGATTTTCAAGAAATGTCTTTATAAAGCATGCTGTCACCGGGAATTTGTATCGGCTCACTAAGAATGAAGAGGACAAGAAGAAATTGTGCATTCTATGAACCAAAATGGCGATCATTCGGAGAACTTGGCGCTACTTTCCCCAGGATCCATCCAGTGACTTTAGGCGCGACTGGCTTAGAACGATTCTTTCGAGGTTTTGAAGATGTGAAGAGCCTGAAATGGCGATTGCCATGGCAACGAATACCAACCAGCCAATCGCTTGCCAGGATTCGGTCGTCTGTATATTCGTATTTGTTTGTGTGCGTCTACCATGCTGGGAAGGCAATCGCGCTACTTTCCCAGGTTCCAATCTCTTTAGAACGCACCGATAGATAACTCCGTCAGGCGTCTAGGCCAGTATCAGCCAATAGCCTTATTGCTACGTTACTCAAGCATCATGGAGAATGTTGGGAATGCAGGTCTACGCTCCGCACGAATTCGCCTTCCCGTATGAAAGATTCGCAGTAAATAGCCAAAATAAGGGGTTGATGAACGCGCGTGCAAGGCGCCGTTTGTTTTAGGCTTTTGGTTTTGAACAGTTACTGCTGCCACTGCTGCAGACGCCAGCACGTGCAGTTCGAGTAACTACACTCGCAGCATGCTCGTTGGTGCTCTCGGTAATTTAGAAAACAGTCAATTTCTACGTATGTTTGAAAATGTGTCAACATCTCCGCTAAGCCATGGTCACACAGCCCATCCATCATACAAACGACACACTGTTTGATGCAGACACGATGACATAATTGTCCGCGAACGCGCCTCAAGCGCCTTCGAAGCACGCTTGCTTCGTATATAGGGTGTCCCAAGTCATCAGGCTCGACCTAAAATGAATCGCAAAAATTGACACCTGCACGAAGCAATCTAACCTTTTCGTCAAATGTGTACTTCACAGGTCGGTTTTTTTCTTGTAAAATTACAAAGCGTAGCTCCCCTTCTGTAAAAAATAGGGTCAAGAAACTTGCCAGGGTCAACGGCGGACGACGGCGCAGATGACAGAGTCGAGTTGCGGGGTGTGTTTGGCACTTGTATTGATAGATGGCGTCGGGACAGCGTCCGAAGGTGTCGCCGACCAGCGAAAGAAAGCAGACGACACGCAGACGAAATCCATTGGCCGCAATAACGCCGCCGTTATGCAAACGCGTTTTCTTTTTTTTTTTTACTTTACGTTTTGATTTTATTGCCCGGATTTATTTTTAAACCAACGGTATATTACAAAAAGAATATGTTCATTTTAATAAACCACGGTGGTCGCGAGAAGTCTCGATAAAGAGGTAGCGCCATCTATCAATACGAGCGCCAAACGCGACCCGCCACTCGATTTGGTCGTCTGCATCGCCACCCGCCGTTGACGCTGGCAAGTTTTTTTACCCTATTTTTTACAGAAAGGGAGCTACGCTTTATAATTTTACAGGATAAAACCGAACTGTTAAATACACCTTTGACGAAAAGTTTAGAATGCTACGTGCAGGGGTCAATTTTTACGGTCCATTTTAGATCGAGCCTGGTGACTTATGACACCCTATACATATGTATGCTCCGAACATGTCTACAAACAGTTTTGGTATGACCAATATGGCAGGACCGTCACACAAGTAAAATGAATGGATGGATGTTGGATGGACGTTAATGGCTATACTCTTTGTAACGGGCGGTAGCTTGCGCCACCTAGCCTAAGTCTCAGACAGTGTTTGCAGACTGTGTTTTGTACGATGTGTTCGCTCGCTGACCGCGGTTGAAGCGCCTTGCCGGATTCACTTTGAATAAAATACAAGGTTTAATTACCTTTGCAGTGCTTTTCGCACGCGGATTCTGTGTCGAACTTATTTTCATTCCCGCCGCAGCCTCCCCATGTAAATAGTTTACATGTTTTTGCTCTGGAGTCGTAGTAATACTTTCTGAAGCTGGCCTTGCATCGTCCAGTTTCCGGTAGCATTTTGCAGATATTTTTGCGACTCGCTGCAAGAATTGAAAGACATATGTAAAACACGACGTACAAAACGCAACAAAATTACATGTTTTTTTTTTTTTTTTTGAGCGGTTCGTGCCCTTTTTTGTTGAACTCTGGCGGCGTTCGTACGCGAAAACCTACATGATTGCGCTGAGAAAGGGATAGCGCCACCGCGCTCCCAATTTTCGAAACAATCAAGGCTTTCTGAACTGACCTCCCTCCCCATCGCCGTCGCCCCTCTCGCAACAACATCAACTATGGCAAGGCCGACACTTCAAAGATAAGAAAGCCTTAATTGTGAACTTTCTTACGTCACTATAAAAGGGCACCGTACTGCACAAACCTCCTAAATCCCATCCCTCAACAACGGAACAGCTGCTGCTGTCAGTCGCGGCACAATTTGTGCGGTCGTTTGCCATTTTCTTGCCTGACGTTCAGTATGACGTTTCGTAACAAAACACTGTGCTCAACGAAAGAGCTTGGCGGATAATGAGGGAAATCGTATTCTTTTCATAAGTATTGTAATGTAAGCAAAAATTGCGATGTTCATTGGGTTAGATCACAATAGTGACCAATATTACTAGATTAGCTCAGTTATGGAACTGCCCGTAGATGCTGCCTCCAGCCCCCCTCCCCGGCCATCCCCCGTCGTTCGTCGCGCCACCATTTTAGGGACGGCTGCTATGGTAACAGCAGTCTATTCTATGAAGTCTATATGGTTTTACGCTTCACCGTACTGTATGGAACACATTTTTGAAAAGGAAATCTAGATGGCGCTACAAACGACGGGAGACTAAAGCCCCTCTATCCTGGAAAAGTGGCGCCATTCTTTGAACTAGCCGCCGCGCACACTATTGGCCAGTCGTCACGTGACATCTGGCTTTCGGTTTTGGACTTCCGGTCGTCATGAATTTCCCAAAAGCTCTCTTGGCGGGAAGAGGTTCATTGGCGAGAGCCCTGATATCAGGCTGGTGTTGCTACAGCTGACCGCTCTCGCAGCGCTCATGCGCGCATTATGACGGGCTGCTGCGCCTACCGGTGTAAAAGTCGACCGGAGAAGGGAAGAAGCTTTTCAGGATTCCCTTTGGAAAAGAAAACGAAGGTCGAAGGAAGGTATGGCTTCACCGAATCGGCCGAAAGGACTTCAACCCTACGAAAGCCTCAAAGTTATGCGAGGTAGGTACTCCGTAGCAATGCGGGCAGCGTCTGAAATATAATACGATAAAGCTGTTGTGGCGTTGATGCTTACACTTCATTCCAAAGTAAAAGTGAGCGGTGTAAAGGCCGGTTCAGAGACTTGCGGTTGAGTGCGTTTGACTGCGCAGACTGCGTTGCGTCGAGAACCGAAAGCCAGTCACCGGCACATCTGTGCTTCGTATGAAGCGTGGAATCCAATTCAAGGACTCATCTTGGCACGCGATATTAGCAGCAGGGATGTCCTGGTTTCTCACAGCCGCAACGCAGTCAACCGCAACTGTCTGAACCAGGCTTAAAAGCGAAGCAAAAGAGCGCGCACAGCACTGCCTGCTTGCGTTGCATGAACGCCCGTGCCGTGCAAGTAAGCGTCGTTCAAAACAGCATGATCATGCGTGAGCTATTGACTTCACTCAGTGCAAGCGGAGAACGAGCGCTCGTCAAGTGTTCGCGTGCGTGCTCGACGTGCTCGCGCCTCATACTGTTTCGTACAAAGTGCTTGTTTTCGACGGCAGCGTGCGGTCCGCTCACCTCGTCCTTCGCTCGCAGTCTTATTCAAAGCAAAGTGCAAACAAATAGAACATTTGAGATCAACCCCATACTTGCCCCAGCAGCTTTTACAGCGCAGATTTCATGTGCAGGGCTTTCGCAGCTTAACCTAGGAATTGCAAAAACGCGTTTGAGATGGCATTACGTGACGTGCTCGTGATTAAATTTTGATATGATTCAAACATAACAATGCATTCGATCGCAAGCAATATATCTCCAGCTCATAGCTGGATATGCATGCTCACGTCACGGGTTTATGTTCTAAAGCTAGCGGCATGTTACATTTCCTCCGCGGCAACTTTCGGCCAATTTCTGCAGACCTGAAAGAGAAACTTTATTTCTCTTACGTTCGACCGATTTTAGAATACGCGTGTATTGTGTGGGACCCGCATACGTGTGGGACCCGCACACTGGGATGGAAATCTTTGCAGTTTAGAAGGAAATGTCTTTGTTTAAAGTTTTTGCACAATCTTTATTATAGGAACACAGATAAGTTAAAATATTGTATAACGCCTTCCTAAATTTCCCGCAGGGTAGATAATTAAAAACAAAATGCGAGAATTCTGTGCGAGGACTGATGTCCTAAAATACTCGCTTTTTCCCCAAACGATCTACGAATGGAATATGCTCCCGGATGCCTTAGTAGAACTTTCTTCTGTTTGCTCCTTTTTTGACACTATCATGTTGATGTAAGGTGCCCATCATCCTTTGTTGTATCAATTTTTTTTTTTTAGCACTGTACTGAGGCTATTGTTTTTTGTTTTGTATGGCATTTTCTGTATATTGCTGTTCTGCGCTATTTCTGGTAATAAATAAATGAATAAAATAAAAATAACTACAAGAGTTTTTGTGTAATAGGTATACCTAAAGTATACCTTCTAACCGTTTCTCAATCTATTACAGGACCATTTCAGTAGCGACCAGTTTGAACCACTCGTCTTGAAAAACAAAGGAGTGAAAAAACTGAAGAAGGATGCTCTCCCCAGCGTCTTTGATCATCGCCCTCAACCAAAACAGCGCAAACCACCATCGCAGAGGACTGCAACTGTAAATGGTATGTGCAACATTGCATATAAACCATTTTTATTTTCTTCGGTAAGATTCATTGCATCTGTTGTACAGTACAAATTTGATGCACAAACAGACGGATGCCCGTCTTTAGGAACTGCAGTTTTATTTATTTTAGTCAGATACTCTTTCCACGTCGACTTAGGCACACCTACCACTAGTGTCGTCTCTGTTTGTTCTAGGAGTGTCTGTTTTCCCCAGACCCCCCCCCCAGCAAGTTCTGGGCACCGCACCTTCCCCAGGGCCGACAGCCGCAGCGACCGCAGCCGCTGGTGAGTTTGGCAGTCGGACACTCTTTCCAGATCGACTGAGGCACACCTACCTGTTTTCTCTGTCCCTTCTAGGAGTGCGTGCCCTCCTAAAACCCCTTCACCGAGGTGTGAGCAGCACTCCTTCACCAGACCAGACAGTTGCAGCAATTGCAGCCGCTGGTGAGTTAGGCAGTTGGACACTCTTTCCACGTTGACTGAGGCACACATACCATTACTGCCGTCTATTTATTTCAGGTGTGCGTATCCTTCTAAGACCGCCCAGGCAAGGTCAGAGCTCCGCACCTTCCCCAGAACAGACAGCCGCAGCGACCGCAGCCACAGGTGAGTTTGGCAGTCGGACACTCTTTCCCGGTTGACTGAGGCACACCTACCATTACTGTCATCTCTATTCATTTTAGGGGTGCATGTCCTTCCGAGACCCCCCCAGCAAGGTCCGAGCACAGCACCTTTCCCAGGGCAGACAGCAGCAGCGACCGCAGCCGCTGGTGAGTTTGGCAGTCGGACACTCTTTCCAGGTTGACTGAGGCACACCTACCATGACTGTCGTCTCTATTCATTTTAGGGATGCTTGTCCTTCAGAGACCCCTCCAGCAAAGTCCGAGAACCGCACCTTCCCCAGGACTGACAGCTGCTGGTGAGTTTTGCAGTCGCATCGAATCCAGTTGTCCCATTCAATGCAGTCATGTAAAGGGCATAATGCACTAAGGAAGCACATCGCATTCAAGTCGCTAGACAGACGTGGATTAATTCAACCCATGTAAACGGAGGTCACGTTGCATTTTGGAACTGAGAAAGTTATCGGAAGGAGCTCGCTGCGGGAGCGAGTGAGCAGCTGAGAACATGGCGGCGCAGAGAGCGGTCCCGTCTGGTCGCCTGCAGTTTTCTCCTCAGGAGAAACGCAAGCTTTTATTGCCATCACGAGTGAGCGGAATATAGCTGAGCTGCTCGGTGAGGGCGGCCCCCGTCCAAGCCTTGCGAAGTACGACTTGCTTTTCCGAGGGAGTCCCTAAAGGCTTCGGTGCAAGCACGAACGACGCCAAGTGCCCCAAGCACTGCATGGTAGCGTAGAACGAGCAGCTCCTACCTCGGTGCCGTTCCTGGCTGCGCCAGATGGTTTCAGCCTCGGTGTCCTGTTGGTCCGGTCGGCAAGGTTTGGCGAGACGAAATGCGATGGTGTCCTCAAAGCGTTTGTAAACGATCTCGCTCGCCAGGCCGTGCACACACACGTTTCCTCTTGTCCAGTGTGGCCTGGCGGCCCAGCTTGGAGCCCAAAACGGTTAGGTTTTGATGTTTCTTACGTCTTGTAACTTCGTGCACAGCACCGAAGTCAGCGGGCACAATCTTTACGCTCGCCGAAAGCGGCGAAAGGCCTTTACGTGCGATGCACCGGAACACATGGTCACGTGGTGCGGCTGGTGCCGGAAACGCAACTTTAGCTTTGAGCTTTGACACGGCGTGACACCACGACGCCACCTCTGTGTAGGGCTTAGTGCGCATTCACGTAAACGTTGCCGCATCGGCTTCATTCGAAGGACAATAGGAGTCGATGCACATTCATGTAAACGCATTCATGTAAACGCGGCTAGATACTCTTTCCAACTCGACTGAGGCACCTAACATTAGTGTCGTCTCTGTTTATTTTAAGGGTGCATGTCCTTTGGAGACCCCTCCAGCAAGGTCCGAGCACGACACCTTCCCCAGGACAGACAGCCATTGGTGAGTTTCGCAGTCAGATACTCTTTCCAGGTCGACTGAGGCACACCTACCATTAGTGCCGTCTCTGTTCACATTAGGGGTGCTTGTCTTTCGAAACCCCCCCCCCCCCCCCCCAGCAAGGTCCAAACGCCATAGCTTCCCCAGGGCAGACAACTGCAGCGACCGCAGATACTGGTGAGTTTGCGCTCCTGCCCCTATACTTTTTCTAGATCGACTGAGGCCCACCTACCACTAGTTCTGTCTATCTATTCTAGGAGTGCATGCCCTCCTGTGGCGCCCCCAGCAAGGTCCAAGTGGCACTCATCAGGAAACACTTCCCTCGGGGCAGACAGCTGCAGCGACCGCAGCCGCTGGTGAGTTTGACAGTCGGACACTCTTTCTAGGTCGACTGAGGCACACCTACCATTAGTGTCGTCTCCATTCATTTTAGGGGCGCGTGTCTTTCCGAGACTCCTCCAGCAAGGTCCGAGCATTGCAACTCCCCCAGGACAGACAGCCGCTGGTGAGCCTCGCAGTCAGACACTCTTTCCATGTCGACTGAGAGGCCCCAACCATAAGTGTAATCTCTGTTCATCTTAGGGGCGCGTGTCTTTCGAAGACCCACTCAGCAAGGTCCAAATGCCGCACCCTCCCCAAGGCAGACAGCTGCAGCGACCGCAGCCGCTGGCAAGTTTGCACTCCTGCCCCCATACTCTTTCTAGATCGACTGAAGCCCACCTACCACTAGTTCTGTTTATCTGTTCTAGGAGTGCATGCCCTCTTGTGGCGCCCCCAGCAAAGTCCAAGTGGCACTCTTCAGGAAACAGTTCCCCCAAGGAAGACAGCTGCAGCGACCGCAGCCACTGGTGAGTTTGGCAGTCGGACACTCTTTCCAGCTCGACTGAGGCACACCTACCTTTAGTGTCGTCTCTATTCATTTTAGGGACTTCTGCTTTTCTGAGACTCCCCCAGCAAGGTCCGAGCACTGCAACTCCCCCAGGACAGACAGCCGCTGGTGAGCCTCGCAGTCAGATACTCTTTCCAGGTCGATTGAGGCACACCTACCATTAGTGTCGTCTCTATACATTTTAGGGGCGCGTGTCCTTCCGACACTCCTCGAGCAAGGTCCGAGCACTGCAACTCCCCCAGGACAGACAGCCGCTGGTGAGCCTCGCAGTCAGATACTCTTTCCAGGTCGATTGAGGCACACCTACCATTAGCGTCGTCTCTATTCATTTTAGGGGCGCATGTCCTTCCGAGACTCCTCCAGCAAGGTCCAAATGCCGCACCCTCCCCAGGACAGACAGCCGCTGGTGAGCCTCGCAGTCAGATACTCTTTCCAGGTCGACTGAGGCACACCTACCATTATTGCCGTTTCTATTCATTTTAGGGACGTGTGTCCTTCCGAGACTCCTCCAGCGAGGTCCGAATGCCGCACCCTCCCCAGGACAGACAGCCGCTGGTGAGCCTCGCAGTCAGATACTCTTTCCAGGTCGACTGAGGCCCACCTACCACTAGTTCTGTCCTATTCTAGGAGTGCGTGCTCTCCAGGGCAGACAGCCGCAACGACTGCAACCGCTGGTGAGATCGGCAGTCACATACTCTTTCCAGGTACACTGAGGCGCACCTACCACTAGTGTCTTCTTTGTTCAATTTAGGAGTGCATGCCCTCCTGCGGCGCTACCAGCCAGGTCCGAGCAGCGCTCCAGGACAGATTACCACATCAACAGCAGCTGCTGGTGAGTTGTAATTTTCAACTGCTATTTATATCCTGGAGGAGTTCAAAGACAGTTACACACTTTTACTTACAGTTGAGCCTATTGTCCAACCATTAGACACCTAGCAAAAATAATAAATGTGTTTTTTGTTTTTTTTCCCAGGCACATCGTCCAATTTTAGCATCAGACCGTACCATCAGGAGACCAGTCTTTCGGCTACACTAAAGAGAAACGAAGAGCTAGAAAAACAACTAAATTCAGTGAAACAAAAACTGACATTGGCACAACGTCACAAGTATCGGTTGCAACGCGAAAATAACAATATGAAATCTGGACTTAAGCGCTTTCTCGCTGCAGACCAAGTCAAGTGTCTAGAAAAGTCCACCATGAAGGGTACTGCATGGAGCAAAGGCACTCTCGAGAAAGCTCTTAAGATTCGTCTCTCTTGTGGCCCGCGTGGTTTTAACTTGGTACGGGAATTGGGGCAGCCGCTGCCTGCAGAACGGACACTTCAGCGGCATCTGCAAGACTTCAAGTTCGTGCCAGGCATATTGCATGAGCTGATGGATTCATTAGCATTCAAGGTGAGTCACACTTGCAGCATATAAAACTCATGCATACTTCTCTTCAATATGCATCTGAAGTCTATCCCTGCAGACCTCCCTCTTCTGTGAGCTCAATGTTCAGTCCCTGGCGGTTCATATTATTCAGTAACTATACTATGCGCCAAGCTCGTGTGTGCAATAACAAAGGGATTACAATTCAACAAGCCTTCATCACTCAAGAGTGGTAAATGCAATAAGAGCATGTATAAATTTATTTCAAGTCATTTTTTTGTACAGGCAAGGGGTTATGCCTGCACAAAAAATGATCATTTAGATGCCTCAATTTTTTTAGTAATTTCTTAAACTTTGAATAGGCGTATGTTGCGAAACATAAAACTGAATACATATATCAATAAAGATACCTGTACATTTATGAAGTGTTAAGAAAACATTTTATGGCATATGTGGTGTGTTAATGTGTCATTTATCCTCTTTTTTAACTCTGATCCTATTAATTATATACTTAGCATGTGTTCTACTTGTGCATTCTCCTGCTCTGGCCCTTAATTGGGATGGCAGTATTATGAAAGAAAGGAATAAATAAATATATGGTGACGGTTATCTATTCAAAAAGTTGTTTATTCAGTTTCTTTTACTTACCCTCAAGTGCCAAAGCGTTGTAGAGGGAACAAGTGCAGCAAATAAAAATAAATAAAAAATAAAAGATTCCATGAGAAATACAAACATCAAAGGTGCATTCTGATTGGCAAAAGCTGACATCTGCTACAAACAAAATAAACAAAATCAAATGACTCATGCTGGCTCATCGCACAGAAATCTAAACAGAGATTGGCAAAAATGAAAATAATTGGGTACGTATTCCGTGTCACTAGATGATTTCAGTACAGGTGAGGGGAGAAACGGCAAGCACTGGGAAAGCTGGGGACAAGGAGAGAAACCTCCTCTCCTCTCTAACATTTCTAGTGCCCTCCCTTTCTCCCCTCGCCCTCCATTGCCCTCCTCCCATCCCACCTTCCTTGTGCTCGCCCTTTCTCTCTTTGCCTGGCGTTGCCTTTGCCTGCATTGCACACAATTAGTCGTTTGATGTATGCGGGATGAATGAATAAGAAGGGTGTTTGGCAATGTGTTAATAAAACTTTATTCTGATGGTCTACACAGGAAGAGTGATAAGTAGGAAGCGTAAATAAATGGTCTCGCAACTACTCATGATGATACACTTTATGGAACAGGCAAAGTCGAAAAAAAACTTTCAACACTTTGACAAACAGGGTAAGAACAAGGACTTCATTGATTATATGCTGGCTGTTTGATTATAATTAGACAGAATAAAACGAACGGCATTATTTTGAACTAGTTCAAGAGCTCCATTTAGAATGGCGTGTTTAAGATCTAAATTGGAGGCTGCATATTTTAATTTAGATCATACAAGAGTGTTATAAAAAGTGTTAACTTAATTAAGGCTGTCTTGAAGTTCCGTAATACATATCCTAAAGGCTCATTCACACACTTGTAACCGAGTACGACCGAGAGGGACAAGATCGGTTTTTAAGCCTCTTGTGACGTCTTAGGACCAGATGCGATGCTGCGGAGCTGGTCCTAAGACGTCGTAAGAGGCTTAAAAACCGGTCTGGTCTCTCGGTCGTACTCGGTTACAAGTGTGTGAACGAGCCTTAACATGTTAGCATTGGCGATTATGTCTATAAGGTTTCCATGTCAAAGTCGATGATATAGTAACACCAGGATAATGGTACAAGTTTACGGATTCAAGTTGAATGTCGGTCAATGTATATGCTGCAGGGTCTTGCCGTGAAACCCGCATTCATTTGCACTTCTAGGGTTTAGTTGCATACACCATTTTTCGCCCCAAAGAGTAATATATCAATTGAACCAAAGCAAGGTTTCCCAAGAAAGGTTTTCTCTTTGGAACCCTCTGCCTTCACTAAAGTGAGCAAGTGCATCACGAAGCTTTTTTTAACAGATCAGCATGATGAACCCCAAGGAGCGGTATGCTACACTCATGATCGACGAGATGCAACTGACCCCCAGCCTCGTCTACGACGCCTCCAGTGGCACAGTCCTTGGAAGGCCAACGCTTGCCCTAGCCGACGGGACCATTCCTCATCACTGCCGTGCCACGCATGGCTTAGTCTGTATGTTGGGGGGCCTGTCTACTCGTTGGAAGCAGACTATTGCATTTCATTTCACAGGAAATTCCTACAGCACGAAAAAGGCCAAAGAGCTCATCGTGGACATTCTCAAAACCGTAGAAAAAATTGGCGTGAGAGTTGACGTCATAGTGACGGACATGGGAGGAAATAACCTGGGCGTCTGGAAGGAGTTTTCTATCACCGTCAGTAGGCATGGACGTAACAGGGTATCCTGCCCTCATCCCTGCGACGCCTCCAGGCAGCTTTTTTTTATGGCGGATGTACCACACCTCTTGAAAAACCTCCGCAACCACCTCACGAAAGGTCAGGTTATCTATCTCCCAGACGACGTTGTTAAAAACAACATGTTGCCCACAAACGAGGTGAAAATTGAATACGCAAAACAGCTGGTTGAACTCGACTCCACCTCAGAGCTCAAGATAGCTGCACACTTAAAACAGTCTTCAGTGGACCCTGGGCACTTCGAGAAAATGAAGGTGGGTCTCGCATTCTCACTCTTCAATAACGACACCGCTGCTGCCTTGCGCCTCCTGGTGGAACGGCAGATTTTGGACAGGGACGCTCTTACAACGGCATGGTTTTTTGAAACTATTTTCAAGTGGTTTCGTCTTATGACTTCTCGAACTACAAAGCTGGCTGTGAGCACATTTGACTCGGTTAAGCATGACGAGGCAGTTGCTTTTTTGACGAGCATCATAAACCTGTTTGAGGCTATTTCTATTGAAAGCTCGGAGAAGCCGGTGTGGAAACCCATCCAGACGGGCATTATCCTTTCTACGACATCTGCTCTACAGGTTCAGAAGCTCTACCTAAACGAGATGGACTTTAAGTTTCTACTTTTAAGTCGCTTGACGCAGGATTCCCTTGAAAACCTGTTTTCAACTCTCCGCTCTAAGAATCCTGTCCCCAGGCCCACCGAATTTCGGTGTGCCCTTCGACATGCCACAATGGCGCAGTTTCTGCGTCCCAGCAAAGATGGCAGTTACACAGACGACCAAGGATTCCTGCTTGCAGGGATACCATCGAAGGATGCTCCGAAAGCTGGAGATGGCAGCATTGTCACTCCAGAGGAGCTTCTGGACCTTGAGCTGCCTGAGCAGGAGTCCTTACAGTACCTTGCAGGGTATGTTGTCCGCAAGGTAAAGCAGAATCTGACATGCAATCTTTGCATAGCAGCTTTAACTGGGGACGGTGAAGCAAATCGGCTGACCCAACTGAAATCGTACACGAAAGAAAGGTTGTCCCTTACGGTCCCTTCTGCGCCGGTGGTGCAGGTGGTTGAGCACGCAGAGGCGTACTTTCGCAATAACCAATCGAGCCTCGTTATGAACAACATCTCACTAAAGATCTCCAGGAGGAAATCTTGACTTCAATGTCGCTCAGTAATTGCTTTCCAGATTGTCATGATATCTTGCAAAAACTACTGAAGCTGTTTCTAAGGACAAGGCTGTGCATTGCCCTTCGAAAAGACAACGAGGCATGGAAGGAAAACACAAAAAATTCAGCTAAGTGTGGCAGCCGGAGTGTTGGTATGCACACCGCCACGACCAACATGAAATGAGATGCAAACGGTGTAGGTTAACCCAGCGTTTATCAAAGTTGGTGTAATTTTGGCATTCTAAACTATCTTAGGGATAGATCACAAACACTCTTTAGTGTAGTTGTCCATGGTGGAGCATTCTCAAAATCGGTGCAGACCCCAACTAATGTTGCAGATCCCTGGAGTTCGATGGACTACTGAACTTTGAGAACTACTGAATTAACCTAACCCTTTTCTTGCATTTCTTTTTTTAATTTATTTCAGCTATCAGAAAGTAGCTCACTCAGAAACGCAAATTGTTTAACACTAGTAACAAGTTTAGTTATGTTTTCTTAAATAACTACCAAGTCCTTGCAACCTCTTTTTGCTTGTACTGTCTCCTAAGGCCTTGGTAAGATTATAAGTGCATGTTTGCCATGCTTTCTTTGAATGAGGTCATAATTTCATACTTGTTTTCTTTGTCTTGTTTTCTTCAACCTCATGTGTGCTTGCTCATTTTCATTGTAACCTCATGCTTGCATGTGCTTCGCTGTGTTCTCTTCTGATGTTTTAGGTACATATTTGCTTTAATTGCATTGTTCTTTACTCTCAAATGTGCTTGCTCATTTTCATGAAGATCAATTGTAGCCTCTTGTTTGCATGTGCTTTGTCATGTACTCTTCCAGTGAAGTTTTAATTTCATATTTGCTTTGCCTTGTTCTCTGATATGTGCTTGTTCACTTTCGAGACCGCAATGTCATGCTCGCACATGCTTTTCTGTGTTCTCTTCTAATGATGTTTTAGGTTCATATTTGCTTTAATTGCATTGTCCTTTACCCTCATATGTGCTTGCTCATTTTCATGAGGGTTGCTTGTAACCTCATGTTTGCATGTTATGTACTCTTCCAGTGAAATTCTAATTTCATATTTGCTTTGCTTTGTTCTCTGATATGTGCCTGTTCACTTTTATCGAGACTGTAATATGATGTTCGCATGTGCTTTGCCATGTTCCCTTGGAATTAAGTTTTAATTTCATGTTTGCTTTATTCGCCTTGTTCTCTCTGACCTCATCTGTGCCTGTGCATTTTCATGGAGATATTAATCTTGCATTTGCATGTCTTGCAATGTCCTCTGGATCAAATTTGATTATAAAATTTGTTTGTATTTTCCCCATTCCCTTTCACTAAAATAACAACCTTCAAGAAGCAATTGGTTGACTCCTTTTTTTTAGATTTGAAGTAGAATCTAGAATTATGTATGAATGTTAGAGAACTTTCGGGTCTAAATTAAATGGTATAAAAGAAAAATTCGTAGACACTCAAACAGGTGCTGAAACCGAGAGCTGGTTCCCAAGTCTGCACCCGGCTCTAGGACGCTGGCCCGGGAGTCTAAAAGCAGCGAGAATCGTGGTTATTGCCAACCACGGGACTGACTAAGGAATTAACAGAAAAGATACAACAGGGCGATATATCGGAAAAATACGAAAAGTGAAAAAAAAAAAAAAAAAACTGAGTTTTTATTTTTAGTAAATGCCCCGGCGAATATTATTTCTTGAACTCTGAAGAGTTGCGGCACTGAATACCACGTACGGAAGCGTCCGACGGCGTGCCTCCGGCGTCGCAATTTTTACAGCTTGCACACAACACGGACAAAGATACGTATAGCGATTTTTATCATGAATAGTACTGCAGTCAGCCTAAAAAGGCTAGGTTGGCTGCTGGTTCCAACCGCGTCACTGCTTCCCCATTAAAAATGCAAACAAAACTTTTTGCTTTCCATGCGTCCCAATGCTTTTAAAGCCCGTAAACCAAACAACCCCGAAAGCTCGCAAAGAACACATTAAAAAGTTGTGAATCACCTGAAATCACAATTTGACGGTATGATATGATGATTAAAAACGACTTGCAATTCCTGTGGAGTCAAAGAGTGAAGAGACACTCACGAGAACACTGACCGACAATGCAACTCGGTAGGGACGATTATCCAAAGCACTTTCGGGATTCACGGTTGGGCGAACAGATTTAGAGCGGCCGCAGGACGGTCGGATGAGAATGCGGGCTCGAAATGAGGTCATTGCCACACTTGTATGACAAGAAAAGTCCACACGATCGGCAACTCGCCCGCGCCAGCTGTGAAGCCGAACACTCACGAGACACTCCTAATGCAACTCGGTCGGTAGGGACGATTATCCAAAGCACTTTCGGGATCCACGGTTGGACGAACAGATCTAGAGCGGCTTCAGGACGGTCGGATACGAATGCAGGGCCTAAATGAGGTCACTGCCACACTTATATGACGAGAAAAGTCCACACGATCGGCAACTCGCCTGCTCCAGCTGTGAAGCCGAACACTCACGAGACACTGCCCTAATGCAACTCGGTAGGGACGATTATCCAAAGCACTTTCGGTATCCACGGTTGGACGAACAGATCCAGAGCGGCTTCAGGACGGTCCGATACGAATGCGGGCCCTAAATGAGGCCATTGCCACACTTGTCTGACAAGAAAAGCCCACACGATCGGCATCTCGACCGCTTCAGCTGACCGAGACGTCGAGAAGCTTGGGAAATTCCAGAGGGCGCCTCCGTCGCAAACCGGAAGTTAGAGGTGGGGTAAGGAGGGTTTTTAGAGGAGAAGGAAAGAGAATGCGCCACTTTTCCCAGATACAGGGACTTTACGGAAGACGGACTAATACGAGTGAGAAAGGTACCTTCCCCCCTCCCCCCTTTCCGCAGGAGTTCCAGAACTGAGCTAATTTGTTAACGTTTGTACTGACTTTGAAAGCGTATATATTATTTTTTTCTGCGTTGGAACTGTATTTTTAAATAACTTCTAATAATTTTCTTCAAACACCTTTTCTAAATTGTGTGCGTGTACTTTTTTTTTAGATTTTCAGGTTCTGAGATATGACGAGACTACACTAAATGCGGAAAAATGCTAGGTTTAAAAATAAACATTAGACCAATGTATTCTCGTGTACAAGTTAAGAAAGCTCCAAATAAATTCCACCGCGAACGAGTCACAGGCGATCGAATCGCTTCCCTGACCACCCTGCATGAGGTAGAATCCATTGGGCAACTTATCTAACCTCCGCGAGACATTTGCGAAAATGGTTGTGCCTTCCATCAATTCGCAAGGCCTTTTTAGCGCATTCTTTCTACACTTTGAAGGAACAATCGCTGAAAGTAATGAGGACGAGGGAAAAACTTCTGGCGCATCTGTGATTTACTTGTACAGTTTGAGACTGGTTTTAATGGCCATCGCTTAACGGAAAGAAATGTGCGCGTCATTACAACAAAAGAGGCGTGACATGCTGATAAGGTATTGTATATCTTACTAGCGTTGCAGCGTGTTTCACAACTTTTCAAGCCGTAGTATAGATGGTGCGGGGTGCACTCAGCGTTTGCAGGTACTTTATAACATTTTTGATCCAGCTTATCATAGTAGTACAGGTCGAGGTGTTCAGTCGCTTTAGCCTCCACGAAGTTCTCTTCGCGCTCATCCAGACTTGCATTTTTTCTCGACCCTACAAAAAACACGAAGGATGTGATCACTCATAGAGACATTTAATGACCGTTGATATAATGGTTCCTTGCGATAAATTCTAACGCAGGAAAGTATTAAGAAATAAGTTCACGGTATATATGAACTTTCCTGGTATACAAACACACAGGATTGTTGTTTTTCTAAATGGGAAATTAATTATATAAAACAAATACTAAAACTTAAAAAAAAACCTTACGGGATAATGTTTATTACCGTAGCTGACGTCAGGCAGAAAGTGTATAAAATCATAATTAAAAATTTATTTACCTAAAATTCACTACTAAGCTTTTGAAATATTTGTTTCAGCCTATCGTGCCTATGGTTGCCTTATATCTCGGTCCTATCGCGGCCCAGCTTTTAGAATTCACAACACACGCTAGCTGGCGCAGTGGCGCCCAATTATTTATACATTCGTTATATTTGTACCATTAAGTAATGGTTTCATTTTAATTCACATATTTCCAAAACTATCAGTAGCTTAGAACGTTTAAAAAAAAATTACAACGACTGCGACTGGGGCATCGGCAAGACGCATGATGACAGTTGTGTTGACTTTGTAGCGATCGAGTTCGTAGCAGACAACGAAGGCGGTTATCCCGGATTCCGCATTCAGGCCCGTTTAAATCGTGTTGGCGTCGACATATCACTGCACAGACACGAACTCCAGACAGGCGGTGGCAGAAAGGCCGCCTGTGTTTGTTATTAAAAATCCACGTTTTCCAAACCATGCCGAGCTCTCCGATTGGTTGTTTGTGTTGCCGAAGACGCCGTCGCCAAAGCTACATCACGCTCTCGTGGGGATCGGGGGCTTGCGGTACACCGTCCTTTTCCGAACGAAGACGTTGCTTTCCTGCCCTCACTTAAGAACGCGTTCGTGAACACCGATTTCTCCACTTCTTATGATGTGAATAACTTACAAACTTCTTAGCTAAGTTGTTGTAACCTAAGAAGCTCTTTGTGAATCTGGCCTCTGATGCGTACGGAAGACTGTGTTCCAAATCTTAAGAGCTATTCACACACCTGCGTCGAGTCCGACCGAGTGGGACTGCAGCGGCTTGCGACGTACGGGTTGCTATGGCAACAGTTACTTCGGCTCCAACAAAACCTGCTTTTACCCCGTTTTGTTAAAGCCGACGCAGCTGTTCCCATAGCAACCCGTACGTCGCAAGCCGCTGCAGTCCCACTCGGTCAGACTCACGGAGGTTTGTGAACCAACCTTTACTCGAATCGATACGAGTTACTCCGGCGGTTCCTGTCACGTGACAAGACAGATCGAGCAACGCTGGACGCGGGTAAGGTTTACGGATGCCAAGGTACAGAGCTTTGACCCTAGAGTGAGATCGAGTAAATTTTGGAACACGGCCTAAGCGACTGCTCAGGAAACGTAGGGCGTGTCGAATCTCCAGCATCGTATTATCGCTCGACAGCCAATCAAATGGCGCGATTAGCCGATAAAATATGCCGATGGACGAATCACGAAGAAAAAGATGCGTCAACGTGATTGGTGGCACACAGCCTACGTTTCTAAAGCTGTCAACGACAGCAAGTCTCCCATGTGCTGTGCGGGAACACACGTCCCTACATCTCGCAGACCCGTGGATTTGTTAGACTGCTCACTGCAATACACGAACGTCTCTGTTTCACGGATTCAGTCCTAAGCCAAATAGCCTACGTTTTTGCCGCTTTTTGTTTGTAATCACGCAACAATTTGTATTTTACTTTATGTAGAGAAAAGCAAGAAAATATCTCGACTATGCCAAGCTTCCAAGAAAGCTTATAACTGTGTACAACATAATAAGGTACACATTACCGTAATTGCTGCATATTCCTTCGTTCTTGATGAGAAATGTTTGCAAGTGATGCATACAGCTTCATATTATACCGAAAGTGGATCATTTTTCGAAAAATAAGGAATAAGGCAATTTCAATGCTAACATCTAAGAAAAATCTGGATATTGAAAATTCAGCGATGTTAAAATGATATGACTGACTCATGCAGCTACGGTTAAAGAAAAAAAAACATTGAACGACAAAAAAAAGAATAAAAAAGGACATTTGAGGTCTCCTTAAGATGGAGCTTTATGTATTTCTAAGCAACAAAGAATCCTAAGAACTAAAAAAAAATCAAGAAGCATATATTTGAAAGTTCCGGCTCCCGTGACTCATCCTCCACTGACATGAAAACTACACTCTAAAACAATTATGTGAGTTTATTTTTCTGCAGAACATTTAGATAGCCAATAATGGCGAACGACAGAGGTACTCGAGTGAATGACAAAGTTGATGGGACGATTGTTTAGATCTGGAATTTCGAGGTGCCTTGAAACAATGAGCAACTGAAACTTCATTCCCATGGCACGCGTTTTTGGTGCAATCGTACCCCTAAGCTTCCTCATTCGCCGGGATCTTTTCACTGTTCGTCGTGATTCGTTGACTCGTGTTCCACAGGAAAGGGAAGTCACAGACATTTCTTCTTATAAACTGTATTGGATTGAGATAAAGTTTAATTCAACTTTCCCTTCACGTGCTTGAGCTGAATTAAGGAATGCATTGAAAGCTTACCAGGATGACACTGAAGCTCGCACGAAGACTTGTTTGAGAATAGATCATGCTGGGTGCATTTGACGTTTTTCGTTACTGGCACACATACCCTACTTCGGCCTTTAGGGGACGTCCGGAGGTAGTACATCGGATAAAAGGTGGGTGGCCTAGTACTAGGGGAAGCTGCACCGGCATCGGTGATCGTGCCTGAAACGCAGCATTTGCAATATCTTTAACAACCCATACCTCTACATTGAGTGCCTCCGTGTTAAGGCCCCTACGCACATCTGCATTTGAGCGCGGTGCGTTTCGTAGCGGCAAGCGGACGCGTTTCCTTGCGAAGAGCGCTTGCGCCAAGCTTGTACATATATACGGTTGCGTTGACACGCTGTCGACCGCAGTCAAGAGCCAATAAGAACGCTATATCGATGCTAGCGGCTGACCAATAGAATGCGAAATTCTCAGCAACATGGCGGCGCCCGGCGACAGCATCGAGGTGTTCGATCTTGAGACAATCCCGCTGGCTTCCCCGACATTTTGTCGAGCTTGAACCATCGCAGCCTCGGAAAAAGCAGTTCCCACCGCTCCCCAAAACGAAAGAGCAAGTTCTGCGATCGGAGAACCGGATACACCTCGCCGAGTTGGGCGAGCGAACACGGGACCCGCCTCTCCTCTATCGGCTTTTGATTGGTCGAAGGTACCGCAACGCTTCGGAAAGTTGAGCGAGTCTCTACTTGCTTGCGTCGCGCTACCGAGCGTTGCGGGAAGGCGCGCGTCGCACCACAATTGACTCCTCCTGGCCGCAAGGACTCCACAACGCACTCAAACACGTTCAAACGCGATTGTGCGTATGGGCCTTTACTTTTGGCGGAGGTAAAACAGCACGTGTTTTGACATACGGCGGCGCGCTGCTCCGCGAAACGAGCATGTTCTGGGCTTCCCCAGAGCAGGAGCAGAAGAATGAGCGGAAGGAAAGCTGAGGGAAAAATGAAAGACGTTTACAATTCTCTCCGTAATGCCAATTTAGAGCGCACCTCTTGGGGAGGAGGAGGGAATGGTACGGAGAGAAAAGTATGCCCCTCCTCCCCCTCCGTACTTTCCCCTCCTCTCCTCCTGCTCCCCTCCCATTTAGCGAGAAATTTTCACAAAATTTCCCGCAAAATTTAGCGAGAATTTGCCCGCTATGTTTAGCGGTGAAATTTCCCCATAATGCAGCGCGCGGTTACACCCCCTTGCATTATTTCCTTAATGCAACGCACGCAATTACGCCAACGCCGACGGCGACGTCGACGGCGACGCCGCCCAAGCCGGAAACGGGCGCCTAAGAGCTGTGCTCTAAAAATAGTAGACTCCTTTGCCGCTACAGGTTGAACTACATTCCGAGTGTTTGGCTCTCTGTTGCCGCGAGCTAGTGCTAGGGCTCTGCTTCGCACTGCCTCGTTCTTGCGAACTCTTCGTCCGTCTCACACTCCAACAGGCTCTGACAAAATTGCATTTACAACGCAACCGCACACCATAACATGCACAAGTAAAGGCCTGTTCACACATGCAGCGGAGCGCTACAAGCACAGCGCTGACCTCGCGCTAGGCGCGTGCTGACGCGAGCGTTCACCAGCTTTGTATCGCACGGTAAGCACGAGGAGGGATACAACTCACGTGACTTCCGGCGATGCCTCCCTTTTGACCGCCCCGACACCTTGCGGTACACTGTTACGTCACAGTGCACGGCAGGAACTTTGAATTGGGCCTCGTATTTATATTTTTTATAAAAAAAACTACGCAACTCTATAGTGAAACAATTTTTTTGTAATGTCCTGATATGCCATTTCAACGCCTAGCATAAAAAAAAAAAAATTTTTTTGGCGTGTCAGAGGCTTTTTAAAGGGGCGGTGCAACGAGATTCGTTTTGAGCGTTTTTCATTTTGTATGAGCTTAATGGCTCTAGTGGGACACATGTACACTCGCACGCAACGCCACTGACCAAGAAACCTCTTTGTTGCGGTGTAATTTTAAGGAGAAAGCGAGCGTTTTCTTTCCATCTCTCCTTCGCAAATTTTGATGACGTACCCTGGTGGTAGCAGCATCCTCCAGGGACGATATTTGAATGCGGCTCATAGATTGAACCCGAGCATTGCGTGCGCACTCGATTTGGGCTCGTGATAATTGATAGCTCGAGAAGCATTCGGTATAGTGGCCCGTGTACAATCGCTGCAATGACGACAGTAGCCGAACCATAACAATGTCTGGAACTCAGCGCGTGTCCTATGCTTTGCCGACCCCAGCGCGTGGCTATGATCAACATTGGCGGCATATAATCAAGTCCAGATCACGTGGCCACTTGTTTTGGCTGCGAGTTGAGGGGGTGAACGCTGCTCATTTTCTTTAATTTTTTCTGCGACTTCGACTGCGTGTGGTGTAAAACGAACGGGTGTTTCACAGGTCATTAACGTCAGGGACCCGTTCTAAGCTGCATCGCCCCTTTAAGGCATCCACGGAGCGCTCGCGCACCTACCATCACGACACAGGGCCGCTTTGCGCCATCCAGTCTCCACGCGTGCACACAGTTTCTCCACGCCGGCACATCACATTCCGTGTTACCACGGCCTTTGCCACGCTAGTACAGCAAAGTGGCAAGTTTTTTTTTTTTTTAAATTATATAACAGTAAGTTCTGAAACTTTGGGTCCGGACCGTTAAGGCTCATTCACACTGCCCGATTTTTTTACGTTAAGTTACGTTACGTTTAAGTCACCGAAACAATCGTGTCTCCAATTTCGCGTGTCATGCTTTCTCCTTGAACTGCTAGTCTCGCTTAATATGAAGCGCAGAGGTCCCGGAGACTTCAACGTAATAGTTCGTAAGGTAACTTAACGTAAGAAAATGGGGCTGTGTGAACCAGCCTTTAGCGCTCTACAATTGCTGTATACAGCGGGCGGAGTCGTATCGCTCGGCAATGCGTGCTTTATTACTGCGGTGAGAAAAACACGGTTCTTTTCTTCTCCCGAATAATATTGCGTCTCCCCAAACAACATTACCTGCACATTGCGTTCACGGACAAATTTTACACTTTACTAAGCAGAATTCAATTGAATAACGTACCGAGGGCGCCCAAAATCAACGGGAGGAACCAAAGCATGTCCGGCGCTTCTGACTCGTGTAGCGCTGCGTTGCTGGTAAGTGTTCAATTCTCGTGCCAGCATCTATATAGGCACGGTAAGTGCATTGTTAACGAGGTACAGTATAGAGGATGTCCGTTGCTAGGCACCAGCTGTGACGCAGATAATCTTTCCAGCCATTCTTCCTTCAAGTACTTTTGTTTTACAATCTTTTGGCGAAAAGGTACGTCAACTGTTCAAGCTTCTAAGTTTATGTTCCAAGGTATACGATATTTTGTTTCTTATGGTATTGTTCATAACCGTTTCCCGACAAAATCTGAAAAACAAGGGAGCAAAGGCCGAATGCTCTCTGCGGAGGCGCTGCGGTCGTCGGAAGAGGCAGAAGTGTCTCACATCGGCTCCCGCTTCGAAGTGTCCTAATTAGCGTCTCATTTGCCTAATTCTTCCGAATTTTGGTGCCAACGTTTCGGGGGTGACGCGAGGAACCTGTGGATACCAAATTTGTAGGTGTGGACCCAGAATTTTTGATTTTGTGAGGACTTTGCTTCTGGAGGCGGCCGAGGGCCGCTAAGCCTAACCGACCGGGCCCGCCGACGGGGGGACTTGGACGTCGGAAGATGGTCGTCAACGTGAGTACAAGTTCCGGAAACACTATCGTGGAGGTTCCCGGCATGGATGTCGAGCCTGAAGAGTGCGCAGGATGGCTGCATGTTAAAATCGGCAAGAAAAACGAGGTTCAGGAAGCTAAGGCTAACACGAGGGCCGTCCGGCGAACAATGGTGGCGTCGACTAGGGCGGCCAGGATGCCGGGGATATTACCGAAGGAGGAGAACAAGATTATCGTCAGGCCTCGCGGGGGCCTAAACCTCGCCAAGACGTCGGCTATTACCGTCATGACGGCAATTAGAACGGCGGCGAGCCTCACGCGAGCCGAGACCATGTACGACACCCAATGCCCGAACGTACAGCAAAACATCATGGTAATCAGTACGCCCGACGACTTGCGAGCAAGGAAATATGCCGGGGTGAAGGAAATCAAGATCGAAGACCGAACCTACGATGTGAGTGCCTACGCGGCCGCACCAGACGGAGCCGTGAAGGGCGTCGTGAGGGGAATCCCCGTGGAAGACTCGGCGGAGACGATAACGGACAACATTCTGAACGCAAGAAATCCCAAGGCAAGAGCGGCGCAGAGAATCGGGTCATCGACTACCATCATCGTGGTCTTCGAGGGTCCGAAGGTGCCGAACTACGTGTACTACGGAGGCGGACTGCTCAGGTGTACGCTATACCGCAAGCACTATGAGGTCTGCAGGGGCTGCGGAAAGGTCGGACACCGGGTAGATGTTTGCCCGACGCCGGAGACCAAGGTGTGCATCGGGTGCGGAGAAAAGACGGACCGGGACCACCAGTGTACGCCGAAATGTAAGCAATGCGGGGGTCCACACGTTACCGGGAACAAGGAATGCAAGAACAAGTTCAAAACGCCGTACATTGTGAAACGAAGACAATGGGAACGCAAAGAACTAGGCCTAACGGCCGAAAACGCGGGAACGGGGAATCCCCCTCCGAAGAAGACGGCGGAGGACTTCCCGCAGCTGCGCCTCCGAGACTCGCGATCGCGGACGCCGAAGCGAACCGCGTTTCGATCGAGGAGCTGGAGCGCAGGCGGCAAGGCGAAGACGTCATGGGCACAGGTGGCCGAGCAGTCGGGGAGCAAGGAAATGAAAGCGCTCAAGGAGGCGAACAGGAAGCAGGCGAGGAAGATCGCCGAGCTCGAAGAAGCAATAAAGAGAATGGCGGCAGATATGGCGGCGATGAAGGAAAGAAAACAGAAGACGGTAGAAAAGGCTCCGGCAAAGGAGGACGAGGTTTCCGTGGAAATGGTCGAAGAACCGCCGGCTAAGCGAAAAATCCCGGATGGGAGCAGATTCCGAAGACTGGAAGAAAACCAAGACCCTAGGCAAGAGTTCAAGTCCCTGTCAGCGCGGGTAGACAGACTTGAAGAGAAAGTGGATAGCCTAGACAATCGCCTCACGTCCATGGAGAACCAGTTCATGGCCATGTTCACCAAGATCACAGAACGACTGGACACCCTAGCAAGTCTCATACCGGCCCAACAATGGCAGCCACGCTAAAGGTGTGGATATGGAACTGCAGGGGCCTAGGAAACAAGAAATCGACGCTGCAACAATACGTCCGCAACCAGACCCGCAAGCCAGACGTCATCATGGTGCAAGAAACCATTAACCAAGAGCCGAAGCTGTCGGGGTACCGGGTCCACGCCAAGGGTCCGGAGCAAGGCCAGCGAGGCATATGCACCTTCGTGAGGAGGGGCGTAAACTCGCTGGAGCACGACTGCAAAGGGAATCCCAAGCTCGAGAAGCAGACGGTGGAGATAATCGTCGGGAAAGAAAGCATATTCCTGGCGAACGTCTACAGCAACCCGAAGCAGAACAGGCAAAGTTTCAAGCACCTATTCCACGAGAACTTGAGACGGGCCGGGGAAAGCACCCTGGTAGTAGCAGGGGACTTCAACGCCCCGCACACGTACTGGGGCCACAAAGCGGTAACAGTGAAGGGAAGGAACCTGCTGCAAGACGCGACCGAAGCGGACCTACAACTGATCACGGACCCTCGGCAACCGACCCTAATGGGAAGGAAGTCGACGGACCGAGACACTACGCCCGACCTGGTCTTCACCAACGAGGGGGAAACCACCTGGACCAACACGAAAGAAGACCTAGGAAGCGACCACTGCATCGTGGAGATCCAGATCCCGCTGAAAGGCAAAGCGAGAACCCCCAGGAAGCTAACCTTTACAGACTGGGAGGTATTCAGAGAGCGGCACCGAAGGGGGAAATCACCGACATCGAGGCCTGGACGAAGAAACTGCAGCGAGCGGCCACGGTAGCCACGCGGGAAATAGAGACAACCGAAGACACTGACGGGAAGATGGACAGCAGGCTAGCACACCTGATCGAAGCCAAGCAGTCCATCACCAACAGGTGGCGGCAACAGAGGCTCAACAGAAGGCTTCGCAAGAAGATAGCGGAGCTCAACAAGAAGATCCAAGAGCACTGCACGAAACTCTCGTCGCAGCAATGGGACGACATGTGCCACAAGGCGGACAAGCAGATGCACAACGGGGCGACGTGGCGGCTGCTCAGGCACCTGATCGACGAAACAAAGACCAAGGGTTACCAACATAACAGAATGGCCGGCATCGTCCAAACAGCTATCAGGGAGCTGGGAGAGGAAGAAACCAAGAAGAAGCTGCGAGAGAAATACCTTCCAGAAACCGAAAAAGTGGTACACGGGGACTACACAGGAACGGAGAACGAGAGGCTAGACAGAGATCTGGAGCCCTGGGAGGTCCGAAATGCCCTCCAAAGGGTGAACGGCAAGTCGGCGGCAGGACAAGACAAGGTGAACAACAAGACTCTCCGAAACCTAAGCGATGAGGCGGTGGAGGCTCTCACAGAGTACTTCAACGAGTGCTGGAGAGCCGGGAAGCTTCCGAAGCAATGGAAAACAGCAAAAATGATCCTGATTCCGAAGCCAGGGAAGCCACCGGGCATCGAGCACCTAAGACCCATCTCGCTGACGTCTTGCGTGGGCAAGGTGCTAGAGCACGTGCTCATGAACAGATGGCAACGATACCTGAAAGACGAGGGGCTCTTCCCGAACACCATGTATGGGTTCAGGGAGATGCTCTGCACGCAAGATGCGATGGCGTTAATCAAGAAAGAGGTGGTCGATGCGAAGAACAGGGGACGAGCACTGCTAGGCCTAGACCTACAGAGCGCTTTTGACAAGGTGAAGCACTCGGCCATCCTCCAAAGGGTAGAAGAGCTAGGCTTTGGCCGGCGAAGCTATGACTACATCAGAGACTTTCTGACGGGCCGGACGGCAAAGCTACAAGTCGGAGAGCTAGACATCGAGGCGAGAGAGCTGGGGAGTGTGGGGACGCCGCAGGGATCCGTCATTTCTCCGCTCCTCTTCAACCTGGTCATGACGAAGATTGCAAGGCGACTCGAAACCCAATCGGTCCGCCACACGATCTACGCCGACGACATCACGCTGTGGTCCGTGAGAGACGAAGAACAACAAGCGCAAGACGAGCTGCAAGAAGCGGTGTTATCCATCGAGGAAGAACTGGAGGGCACGGGCCTGGCCTGCTCTCCGAGCAAATCAGAGCTACTCGTGATCAACCCGAAGAAAAAGACCTGGAACCAGCTAACCGTCCAAACAGGAACGGGACAGGTAATCCCCAGAGTCAAGAAGATCAGGATCCTGGGCCTGATAGTAGACGAGACCAGGAAGAACACGGAGACGGTACACAAGCTAGAACACAAGACAAATGCGGCAATACAGCTCGTCAAGCGGGTGGCGAATCGCAAGGGGGGCATGCGGGAGAATAGTCTCCTGCGCATGGTCCAGTCCTTTGTGATCAGCCACTTGGCCTACATCGCAGCCTTCCACAACTGGAAGTACAACGAAAAGAAGAGATTGAACTGCATGATCAGGAAGGCCTACAAGAATGCACTGGGGCTCTACGCCAGCACGAACACCGAGAAGATGGAATCGCTGGGGGTTCACAACAGGCTGGAAGAGGTCATCGTGGCTCAGCGAACGGCTCAGGTCGCCAGGCTAGAAAAAACGAGAACGGGAAGGGAAACGCTAAGCAAACTGAAGATAGAGGCCCAAACAGGCCCAGAAGATCGACAGGTGGACTCGACGGCGATGGGGAGGCTGGATATCCGGCCAATACCGAGACACATGCATCCGGTACACGACGAAGGCAGACGCAAGGCGAGGGCCCAGGCCCTCACCAGGGAACACGGGGAAGACAGCGGCACGGTCCACGTCGACGCAGCAAGACACGGCGACCACTTCGTGGCGGCAGTGGTGCGTGCGAAGGACGGTGGACTAGTGACAGCGGCAAGCATCAGAACTCAAGAAGTGCGCGTAGCGGAGGAGGTGGCCATCGCACTGGCGGCCTCCCTGCCAACAGTGAAAGTGGTGCTCAGTGCCTCTATGAGGGCGCTAAGAAACTTCATGGCAGGACGAATTAGTCAGGCCGCAGCGAAGACACTGGACAATAAGAGTTGCGGGAAAGTAACACTTAAATGGTACCCTGCTCACGAGGAGGGAAATGCGGTGGCGGACGCCATGGCTCGCGCGTTAGGAGACCGAGCCGGCAGCCAGTCATCACATTACGAACCTCGTGAGTATGGAGAAATGCTTAGGACATTCAGGCTAGACAGGCAGCTACTACCGGCACCCCACCCCAACCTCACGAGGAAGGAGGCGGTGGTGTTTCGACAATTACAAACAAGATGCATGTTCACCCCAGTAATAGGGAAGCATATTCTCCCAGACCTATTCCAGGACGACATGTGTAAGTTATGTAAAAGCGACAGGGCAACGCTTGCGCATATCGCGTGGGACTGCACCAAAAGAAGACGGGAAGCAAGCCAAGAGGCGGACCTTCCACCGGAATTCAAAGACGCCACCGAAAGCGACAACTACGAGGTTCAACTACAGGCCGTCCAGCAGATCGCGGCACTCCTAGAGAGGCAAAGTCCTCGGAGGGTGCTAGCGACGACGTGAGGCCGCGTCCGGTAGTCTAGGGCTACTGCTGCAGGCTCAATAAACGTTTTACACACACACATGCTCTCTGCAGAACCGGTACAGGCTAGGAGCACGTGGATATATTTTCTTGCTTGGTGATACACCTTTGTGCACATTTTGCATGACTCGCCGTAGAATTCATAAACACGCCACGAGCGTAAGGCGATCCCGGTATTTCCCTTTTTATTATTATTTCAGTTATACGCCTCCGCAGTACCTTCTGGAAGCTTATCCGTCTAAAGCGAAAGAAAAAATATTTCCTCTGGAGCGACTGATGATGTCTAATCCCAGGTGCAAAGAAGTAGCCGACACCGCCAACGCGGCAGCCCATGTCTCCTTTTCTATTGCATGTTTTTCCCCCTTTGAAATTCGCCGGTGTACATGTATACGGCGGCTCGAAAGCATCCATGGTCACCGCCGTACACGTGCGGCGGCCATTATACTCGTACTTTGGAAAGTTGCCACCTAAACGCAAAACTGCTTGCACCCCGGGAGGTGTTGCTGTCTGTTATGTCTTTGTGGAATTATAATTTTTTAATCAATAGTGTTTTTCTCTTGTTTTTTTTGCTTGGCTGGGGCTATTTATAGTTTTGAAGTTCGACACCCTGCGCGGGTGGCTTACGTTGGAAATGGCCGCTTTGCCTGTCGGCTGCACCTCCTGCGGTCGTGGCAGTCGGAGATCTGGCCCTTCGAATTCAGACTTGCGACGATTCCCCGAATTAAATTCTGAGGGCGAGCACTTATCATTCAATGCAGACACTCTGTAAAGTACCTCCGGCTAAAAGTCTGACACCTCCATAATGTTGATTGGAAGCGGACACGCACGAAGATGAAACTGAATGGAAGAATGACAACAGTTTTTCGCCATTAATGTTTGCATTCGCAGCTTTCTTAATCTGCACAGCTTGAAAGCACTGCACGTGCCCTCGATAGGGGATTACAAAAAAAAAAAACGTTTCAGTGTCCTATGTAACGCTACCTTAAGTGAAAAAAAAAAAACTTTTTGAAAAAAATTAGCTTGACCGCGATAGGGTGAATGAAGAGAAATTTATTTGTATAATGTACGCTGTAGTAGACTGACTAATTAAAGAGGCGACGAATCAGAACTCAAAATAATAGAAAAGCGAGAAAACAATTTAGAAACTGTGCGCACGTCATGGATAACATATTAATTTGTGCATGTGTGTGCTTGTGTTTGTTTGTTTTTCGAGAAAAAGAGGGAACACAGCACGACTCTTGATTTGGATGGTTGATTTATTCTGATATTTATAAGATCGCGCATACAGGACAAGGACAGAAAAGGCACATACACGAAAGCGCCAGTCCTTGTCGTGTGTGTGTGTGTGTGTGTGTGTGTGTGTGTGTGTGTGTGCGTGTGCGTGTGCGTGTGTGTGTGTGTGTGTGTGTGTGTGTGTGTGTGTGTGTGTGTGCGCGCGCACGCGCGTGTGTGTGTGTGTGTATGTGTGTGTGTGTGTGTGTTTTCCGCCGTTGTTTTGCACGCGCTAGTTAATACTTTTTCCACACTCTCGCAGTTTCAAGACATAGAGCATTAATGAAAGCGGGAAATATTGCTGCCAAAAAGTGAGCTCGACACGCTACTACTGCTCGCGTTAGATTCCGATTGTACAATAATTACAATACTTCCACTGCGACAAAGTGTTGCGGTCCCTACGCTCATGGAGGAGTCGGTTGGTTGTTCAGTTGCAAACATACACTGTACAGGATGAATTCTGCGCAGATTCAAAAAATAAGTTTTATTTGCATATTTTGTATTTCCTTTATTGAGCAGATAGATATATGTATTATTATAGAACATGAGATAATTTTTGTTATTATTTTGAGGTTAGGTATATTTTGCGCAGGTATATATTTATATTTTTTTCTAAAGCATTAGTTTTGTGGAAGGCTGGCGTATTACTCCAAGATACAACACAGCCCTGCCCTAAAGTCACGCACCTGCGGTGGCGCTGTTGTCGTCGCGGCGCGGCCGTGTATTGGGAGTGCGTGGCCAGTGGGTGTGGCGACGAAGGCGCTGGAGAGCAGAGAAGTGAAGGAAACGAAGAAGAGAGCCGAAGGAGCGAGAGAGGAAGAAGGGAGCAAAGAGGAGAGAACCGCCATTTTGACGCAACACGTTGTTGGCGCAGAGCACTGTTGAGGCTGCGCGTCGTCTGCTACGGGCTTTTTTTTTTTTTCGACTGAATAAAAGTTTGCATTTAAACGTGGAGAAATTTCATTCGTTAACTTTTTAAGCCACTGAGAATAACACTATATCATATTCTCGCCAGAGCCTGCAAAATAAAAGGAGAGGACCGAAATTTGGATGTCGATCCCACGCATTCTACCGGGCGAATGAATGAAAATGGCGTCCCTCCCCGCTCAGCTGCAGAGAGGTCTCCTGCTTTGCCCAGGAGGCGCTGCGGAAAAACCGTCTGGCAGCGCTCCCTACGATTCGTTTATCGATATTGGGTAGTACAAACGTGCGCATTCCAATTTTCCCGCGTGCAAGCGTTAGCCGGCGGCACGGTGTAAGATAATACTCTTCACAGTCTTCAGGTGAGGACAGCGCGCTCCTCGCGCAGTGCAGATAAAGTTCGCTTTTCACTCTCTCTCTTTCTCTCTCTCACTATGGTTTCAAGCGGCGCCGGCAGATGACTCGTCGACCCGTGGGTACGGCAAAGACGGCTCGTGCCACCTCATGCTCGACACGCGCTGAGCTCCAGCGAGGTTGTCGCTCGTGCAGAAAGACCACGGTGTACCGCGGTGTCATGGCAACGAGCTTATTTTTTTCGCTCTTACATAGTTTCGCCGTTTGGCCGCCGGCGACACTGTCAGCCGCGGGCACGGTGGCCGAGGAATAATGCAGCCTTTCGGATGCCCGTCGAACGAACACTATTTGATTCCTCGCGCCGCGCGTTCAGCCCCGCCGTGTCCTCACCTGAAGAGTATTATCTTACACCGTGGCCGGCGGTATGAATTCCTTCCGTGCGATTGTCTTGCGGCAAGGAATCGAGCCGATTTCTCATGGAAGGCTGCTTTTGTTCCTCAACACTTCGCAAGGAGAATAAACTCAGCGATGCAAGCTACGTCTACGTTGTACAAGAAGCCGCAAATCTGGTGTCGGCGTGCTGTCACTCGCAAAGACAGCGAGCTTCTTATGATATCGGGCTTGAGGTGATCATTACGAGATACGTTAACGCACCTTGTAAGCAAAAGCCCCCAAAATGCAGCCCCTCCGTACAGCCAAGGCTATTAACTGATGGCCAACCTCGAAAATGCGCGAAATCAGACGCAAGCCATCGAGCGTCGACCGGCCGTCTGTCGGCCGAGCACATGATATTGATATTTCTTTATTTAACTCTTGTGGTGAGTTTGGTCACCACAAAAGGCCAGTGGCCCGTACTCGTAGGTCTGTGGCACCATACAAGACTTTATACACACACACACTCGCACACGTAAATAAATAAATAACAATAGAGGAAAGGATGGGGGCAAGCGCGGCATCGAACACAAGAATAATACTAATAATTTTTATTTGCAGAGAAGTTTTACCCCGAGAGGCTTGCTCGGCTAGAACAGAAAGGCGAAAGCCCATACGCTTGTGCGTCTGCTAGCCAGCCACCCGGGGCAGGAGAAAAACAAAGGACCGTACGCAGCCTCACAAGCTCTTGCAGCTTTTCTTGCACATCTGCGATGTAAGCTTCACGCAACATAAGATCAGCACATGCTTGTTGCTTTCTGTGATGCGTTGATGCGCGCGCATGCTCGATGTATACTTCGTTTCCGACGCTACAAGCACGAGCGGCGCGAGCATGTGGCCCAGAACCGTGCTTGCACTGCACGAGCGCGCGCGCTTGACGGAGACACTGAAAGCCCACAGCTCGCGCTTGTAGCATCGGCTGCGTCTTAAACGAAGTATATATATATAGTTCTATCGGATCGCTCCACTCAAGTTCCTGTTCGTCAAATTCGCATGACGCACCCTACTAAAAAAAGTAATAAAAAGTTATATGAATCTAGATAAGAAACTGATATGAAATACCCAAAAACTGATATGCGACATGTGAAACTGATTTGAAATACCAAAAAGCTGATATGCGACATATGAAACTGATATAGAATACCCAAAAACTGATATACGACATATAAGAACTGATCTGCTTAGATAAGTTATATAAGTTCTGATATGAAAACATATATGGAATAAATTCATATAATTTGTTTTCAGTATATGATGCGCCGTGCGGGGAAGCAAACACGTGACTTGGAACCGCAGTGGAGCGGCTTGTTTTATTGGCTTTCAAATAATTACGGCATCAGCGTTTAATTTTTACTAAGAGATTCATCCCCTGAGCCGTTCAAAATACTCTCAGACGTATGACATTACTAAAAACAAATCAACATGCTGGGAATATTATTTATTGCTTAGGTGGTCACCGAGAAAATCTGTACCTTCCAAACTACCAGTATAAAAGGCGGAAACGCAAAGCTCAGAAGCAGTTATCGGGTAAGTGTGCTCTTGTATTGATGTTTGTTGTACCGTGTATGTGTATGCGCTCAATGTATATGTTCAGCTGGTGCTAGTGGTATGCGCAACGTATCTACATGTGTGTATAATAGGTGCCCGTAGTATAATGGTGGCGTGAGCAAATAATAATATTCTTGTACCATATAAATTGGGCGGTACCTAGCGCCACCTAGCCAAGCTGAAACTTATATGCGACAAATGAAACTGATATGAAATACCCAATAAGTTCTGATATGAAATATGTGTCCAATAAACATATCAGAAATAAATCCATATAATTGTTTTCAGTAGGGCACGTTTCGATGCATGCCACGGCCGCTTGATCGAGTGGCCGTGCCTTAGCAGAACAACCTGGAGGGCGAGAAAAACAATTGTCTCGCTTACTCAGTGCGCTGGTCGGCTATACTTCGTCTCACCTTAGTATGGACTATTGTTAGCCGCGCGTGCCAAAAGCGCGAGCTAGTCGCTTTGAATGAAGCCGCGGCGGCTGCACGAGCGCTCGTGCAGCATGTGCTCTAGTCAAGGCAGTCAAGGCTGGCCGCTCGCCCTAGCACAGCCTTCGCGGTTAGTCCATGCTAGGGTGAGACGAAGTATAGTATCGTTTCCTTCGCTCGACTTCGCACGGTTTCGATGGGAATCTGTAGAAGTTCACTCCGGGGTTCTTCCCGTTCTTGACAGTTGACGACGCAACAGTACCGTTGACGACGACGTCTCGAACGCATCGAGGCCGCGCATGTTGCTCCCGGTTTCTTACGTGCTTGGAAGAAGGAGAAATGACTATACTCCGTTTCACCTTATGTTGTACCGCAGCGAAAGCTAGAAGAGCGAGATCATAGTGTTGGCAGTTGTCCTTAATGCACGAGAGCTTGTGCCGCCGAGATGTGCCCTATAGAGCAAGGAGCTCGCGCTTTCAGCCTTTCTTGCGGTACACCATAAGGTGAAATAGGGTATAGTTTGGGGCGAGCTCGGGTTCCCGGGGTAAGGTTGTGCGGTAACGACTACGGGTTGACATATTTTGAATCGTGAGCACAGGAACGAACAAATAACAGCAGAGCACAGAGGTAAAATGTCGCCCGAACATGTTTGTTATTGTACGTGGCAACGGCGGCCGCGGGGTCTTGCCGGGCTTGTACTACTCAGACATTTTATTGCCCGCCACCGGAGGGCACCACGATACGTTCAAAGTTCAAAGCTTCAGCGCAGGAGGCCTATAGAGTGTACTAGAAAGAACGAGTGGGGCCACCGGAGTGCTATTTCTGCACCTCCGCATGTTGAAAAAACAGCTACGCGTTGCGTTCCAACGACAAACTCGACCGGCACACTGGTCAGGGTCATAGAAACAATAGAACACCCTACTATATTTTTATATACAACCTAAACGTCAGGCATCACATCAATACATAACGCCACCGCGACCTGACTTGTCACAACGCCATGCGCCATCACGACGACGCCTTGACTTCAACGTCGTCATCGACGTTGACGACGCGCGGTACACATCAAGACTGCGTCCTGACGTCATACTGTGTTGAAAACGACGTCGATGTGAACGTTGACGTTGACGACGACGACGATGACCTGACGCGACGTCACAATGACGGCGTCCTTGTCAATGCGACGTCATAAAAAGTTTTGGTGTGAGGTCGTCGACGTCGTTGTCGACATGACGCCACTCGACGTCATGACGACAACTTCTCGACGTCGGCGTCGACGTCATTGTCGACGACGACGACTTTACACGACGTCAAGGCTTCGTCGTGACGGCGCGTCGACGTTGATTTGGCGAAGGCGACGACGTTACACGCTGTCAAGGCTTCGCCGTGACGTCGTTGTGACGTTGACGTTGACGACGACGTCAGGACGACGTTAACGTGACGTCATTGTGATGTTTGACGTTACGCGGGGCCTCGACGTCACCGTCGGCATCGACGACCACGTCCACTTCGTCCTCGACGCGGCGCGACATCACGACCACGTTACAACGCCGTCTTGATGTCGCTTAACGGCGTCGTTCTCACCGCGAAGCGATGTCACGACGGCATCTTGGCGTCCGTAACGTCGTGGTAGACGATGACGTCGTGGCGTCGTCGTAACGTCACGTCGTCGTGACGTGGTGTTTTGAGGTTACCTCTGATGTCAAAATCATAAAGATTACAATATAGCCCCTAAATATTGCCCATATGACCTTGACCTGTGTCGTCGCTCGCATTGATCGCTGCGAAGGTGGCGCCGCGATCGAAGTGGTTTGGTTCCACCTGATCGCTTTCCACATTTTGAGGTGCAACTGAAAGCATGAGCGGAGAATCTATCTCGCCCCACTCAGTCGTTTCTAGTTTAGCTCGGAACAGCCGAGAGTTCCTAGGGAGTTCACGTGCATGCGCTCACGCCTCTCGCTCCGCGCCGCGGGCTGATTGGCTCACTCGGCAAGGGGGCGTTACGGCGGCGAGATCATAGACTGGCTAAACTCTCCCAATATGTACGGCTCTGCGCGGCGCAAGCGCAGACGTTTGACCCACGAATCTTGTATTCGGACGTGCGCACTGCCCACGCTCGGTGAAGGAAAACTCACATTAATTGGTAAACAGCGTGCTTGGTTTACACAGTGGCCAAACTGCGGCTCTTTGCGGGTTCAAGTGAGGCTCGCGGCCCCACGGAAAGCGTTACCCACACCTTGCCCCTGTAAAGCCTGGTACAGACAGTTGCGTTTGACTGCGTTTGACTGCGTTGCGGTTGCGAAAAACCAGGACATCCATGCTGCTTATATCGTGTGCCAAGATGATTCCTTGAATTGGATTCCACGCTTCATACAAAGGAGGGGGAAGGTCCTCCGTACCCTCCCCTCCTGCTTCTCCTTATATAAAATATTATTATAATAATTAATTTATATATATATATATATATATATATATGTATATATATGTATATATATGTATATATATGTGCGTGTGTGCGTGTGTGCGTGTGCGCGTGTGCGCGTGTGCGCGTGTGCGCGTGTGCGCGTGTGCGCGTGCGCGCGTGCGCGTGCGCGTGCGCGCGTGCGCGTGCGCGTGCGCGCGTGCGCGCACGCGCAGCCAGTCCTTCCTCTAGAATTCTATATCGCTATTATCTGTCGCTCTCAATGTCTTCACTGAACGCTCGTGCTGAACGCACTGCTAGGCACGCTTTTGGAAGCAGTATTTGGTTTTCATTGTCTCTCATGCCCCTTTAAGCTGAAACAAAGTGCGCATGACTGATGAAGCACAGTGTTGCAAAATGAGGCCGCAAAACAAGTGCACGTAAAACCAAATATAACTCTAGCCTCCCGAGACAGTATTCTGTGAAGTTTTGAGCTCGTGCAATCCGATCTCCAAATGTGATTTAAATTAGAAATATATTGTCTGTTCTTAGCGATATTTATGCGTAATTAGGAGCATCCCTGCGCGCATCTCAATTAGAGAAATATGGACGATAAGCAAACAAGTCCTGAACAGTTATGAGTCCGAAATTTCAAAGTCGGATCGGTATTTTAATCAGGGGCGACTATTTGCACGTGGAGAGCTGCAGCTTCTTTTCCATCTACGGCGTGTCGTTTGCTTCCTTCACTTTTAATGCGAAAGCATTAACTGTCCCATGGAGCGAACCGACGTCATCAGCTTTGAAGCCGCGCCAAATGGCGCCTCCCAACGTCTCAATGTCGCGTGTAACAGGAATCTGATGGATAGGTTCCCATTGGCTAGCGACGAACTAAGGGAGCAGAAGAAGGACATTCATGATTTCGCCTTCACAACTTATAAGTGCTTAGGTGTCCTCGGACTTTTTTGTTCTCCAAGTGCCCTAGTCCGTTGACATACGCCGATGGTTAAGTGGGTGTCGACCTATTGAGCCCGACCTATTGAGACGTCTGGCTCCTAAAATTTCAAGACATGGTTGGTGAACGTCTGTATTTCTCATATTTTGAACCCAAGCAGATGGAGTTCCGTCAGACCTGTTTACGTTTAAAACCTGCATTTCTATACATTGATTTTTGCTGAAAGGCGTCCTGTATGGGATTATTTAGAAGAATACCATTTATTACAGGGGTGGCCAGGCTGACCCGGCCTAAGAGCCGCAAACAAAAGCACGAAACTTTCAAGAGCCGCGGTGGGGGGGGGGGGGGGGGGGGGGGAGGCAATTTCTTGTCCATAGCATTAAACGAAACTCGAACTACTTTCAATCCATCTAAGTCAAAAGCAGTCCGACTCTACGTAAGGTAGCAGTAGCACAAGACTACCAAACCGTCTTTTGATTTCAAACGCGTTCCATCTCTCGTTTTTGGGAAGTGCTTGTGTGACCGGGAGGGAGGTGGCGGAAAAGGGGGGGGGGGGGGGGGGGAAGGGAAGGGGGAGCCGCGAGCCGCACTTCAACACGCGAAGAGCCGCAGCTTGGCCACCCCTGATTTATTATCTCTCTTTCTGCACATTTCGTGTATTTGCCTTCAGATCTGTAATGTGAGCACGCAGTCCTTTTTGGCGAAACCCGCGACCCGGTGTTTCATACTGCCAAACTGCGAACAGAAAAGCGTGTTCCGCAGAATCAACAGATGGCGTACTCTCGAGCACTATCATTCCATATCAGTCTCAAGCGGCTATGTTAACTTCATACAGTCAAAATTATTAATGACAATAAAAAAAATATTTTATTACTGCCTGAAGACTTGACAACATAAATGAAGGGCCGATCACCCTGAAGATATACATCATAAGTAAATGCACCCTGAAATTATCTGATATATGCCCTGAAACGTTTTTCCGGCGTTTTTATCCTCGATAGAAGTGATTTGGGAGAACCTTAAACAAATGTTTTATTTTGAAACTGATTTAAATAACATATGTCTTCCTGACGCATATTCAACTTCTCAAACATATAGAAGTCTGTTTTTCCTTTTGTGTGATGAACAAGACTTTTATGTGTCTGCGGGCTGAACGAAAACAAAGTGCACAGTGGCGCGTGGCGGAACTATGACGATCGCGCACGCAGACCGTCAGAAAGTGAACAATTAAGTAGATGTAATATCGAGCAGAGTATGAAATACTACTTTGTGCTAATTAACAAAAATATAAAAAATAGCAAGGGTCATGCCTATTTGTAAATTGAATTGACCGATGTCTTGACAAGAATAAACCTCAATCCAAGCTATGTGAAAATTGTTCACTTCGGTACGCGCTATTTTACGCCAGATACGATCTGAGTACAAAGGTCCCTCTTTTAGGCGTGATTATTTGCATGCATAACGGTCCTGAGTGTAAAGAATGTTGGTCAGGAAAGTAATCGTTGTTATTGCCGCTCTTTGTTATAAAAGTAGATGAAAGGGTCTGTCCTAAAACTGTTTTGGCATTTTGTAAATATTATTGCTTTTAGCTGAGTTGAGTCATTATCATATATGGTATATATGGCGAGGACGTGCTCATTTTATGATTTTATGCACTGCAATTAATTACTAAGTTCAAGAGCATAGCAGGAGTCTACTTTTAATACTGCGACGCAAAGTTGTAGCATTAACGGGTATTTTAGGCGATCTCCAAACTGATAACTTTTAGATTCAGGTAAAATATATGCGACTGAGGTAAAAAAATAGATGCTGAGTCATATATGTTAATCTAGCTTTCTTTTACTGTTTCATTTAAATTAAATAATGCAATTTATTTTTCTACCTGAAAATAAAAGTGGATTCTACGAATGATAAAAAGCTAGATACTCGTTTCACTGATGAAATAGTGCCTATTTCCAAAGAAACGCGGAAAATATATTCTCACTTTTGCGGTTCAAACCAGTTCGAACCGGTTCAAACCGGTTCGAACCGTTATTTTTTGTTCCCCGGAACTGAACCGGAGCTGAGCTGAAATCTGCGAACCTGAACCGGAACCGAACCGATAAAAATTTCGGTTCGACACCCTGGTGTAGAGGTCATGTGATGTCAGTTTTACCGCTAAATTTAGCATGGAAACTGAATGCGCAGTGTTGCATTATGGGATGTCACAGACCTACACACATATTCAGTTTCTTCAATAAATTTAGTAGGGAATTGAAATGGTGTATAGGTTTATGACGTCCCATAATTCAACGCGCGCGGTTACGCCAACGGCGACGCTGACGCCGCGAAACACAGGAACGAGCGCCTAGGAGCTGCGCTCTAAAAGATATCGCAGGAAGGCGGCTTTGCTTTCGATGAACATGGTGGTAAACCTGAGACAGGGGTAGGAAAAGGAAAACGGAAAGAAGACAAAAAAAAGAACTGGCAACATCAAAGGAAACAGGCAACGTCAAAGAAAAAAACGCAAAGGAAGACAGACGAACTTGGGGTACGCTTAAGCGTCGCCTTTAAGAGTGGGACGCGATAGTGTTATCGGGCCCCGTTCGCGAAGCCTTCTCATATAAACCCGTGCTCGTTCCCAGGCCGTCATAGCGTGTGCGCGTGGTCTAGTCGGTAGCGTCACATGTCACGTGACGTCATGCCACGTGACGCGTGTCGTTTCACGTGGCTGTGACGTCATGACCCTATCGACCAACTAAATATGACAGGAAATATTCCACAAAATTAAGCGGATTTTTTTCCCGCAGTATTATGAAACGAATTTTGGGTTGGGATGAATGATTTTAAATTGGGACTTTACTAATCGCATATCGTTCAGTTGGCCAAAAGAAAGAGGCTAGAAAGTCAAAAGCCAGCTTTTCGGTACGAACATTTGAAAATATAGCGGACTATTTTGTACCTTCTTGCCTTCGAAAGCTCTCCGCCTTTTCACTATGATACATCCGCGGTTCCAAAAGCGCGTCACCGGCGCCAAACTGACCGTCAGCAGAGTCCAGCTCACGCATTGGACACGAGAACTGCGTCACTCGACGTATGCGCTCGCCAACAATCAATCCGTCGACGAATATTTGGATTCGCGTTCGTCGGCCAATGAGTGCCCAGACGGAACTTATTGTCACTGGGGAAGGACAAGTTCTATGGTGTGCATAAAAAGCACGGTGGAAGCTAGGAGTCATCGCACCGGTGCCGAAGGAATGTCACGACCACGTGATTTCATAATTCGCATGTGAGTTGAGGATTAAAGCTAAGGAGGAATAGCGGATCAATAGGGTCTTGACGTCACGGGCATGTGTGACGTCTGACGTGGCTGCGCGCGTTGCATAATGGGATTTTTGGGCCCCACCGACACAGACGCCGACGCCGGATTTTCTGCGACACGAGCTCCTAAACGATATAGCGTTAAAACAGGCAACGTAAAAAAAGGCAACGTCAACAACAAAGAAAAACCACTAGAGTGTACTAGAAAGGACGAGTGGGACCACCGGCGTGCTACTTCTGTAGCTCCGCATTTGGAAAAAAACGGCTAATCCAAGCCACTCGTAGCGCCCTCTCGGGCGCTACGAGCGAAGTGGTTCGGATTAGCCGTTTTTTGTGAAAAACGCGTTTCGTTCCAACGCCAAGCTTGACCGGCACACTTGTTAAAATCATAGAAACAATAGAACGCCGGCGCCATGCGATGCCGTGCGTTACACGGTATCAAGACTGCGTTCTTACGTCATATTCCGTTGACATCAACGTTGACGTTGATGACGACGACGACAGCGTCAAAGGACGTCAAGATGACGGCATCCTTGTCAATGCTACGTTGTGAGGACGCTTGGTGTCAGGTCGTCGACGTTGTTGTCGACATGACGCAGCTCGATGTCACGAAGACGTCCAGACAACTTCACGACGTTGACGTCGACGTCATTGTCGACGACGTTACACGACGTCAAGACTTCGTCGTGACTGCGCGTCGACGTTGATGCTGGCGAACGCGACGACGTTACACGCCGTCATGGCTTCGTCGTGACGTCGTTGTGACGTTGACGTTAACGATGACGTCAGGACGACGTTAACATGACGTCATTGCGATGTTTGACGTAGTGTGGGGCGTCGACGTCAACGTCGGCATCGACGACCACGTCCACATCGTCCTCGACGCGGCGTGCGACTTGGTGACCGCGTTACAACCGCGACTTGATATCGCGTGACGGCGTCGTCCTCAACGCGACGCGATGTCACGACCGCGTCACAACGGCGGCTTGATGTCGCGTAGCGGCGTCGTCCTTAACGCGACGTCACGACCGCGTTACAACGGCGACTTGATTTCGCAAAACGGCGTCACCCTCGACGCGACACAATGTCACGCCGGCCTTACGACAGCATCTTGGCGTCGTGTAACGTCGTGGTCGACGATGACGTCGTGGCGTCGTCGTAACGCCTCGTCGTTGTGCCGTGGTGCTTTGACGTTACCTCTGACGTCAAAATCATAGAAAATGCAATATACATTGCCCATATGGCCTTTACCTGTGTCTTTGCTCATCGCAGCAAAGGTGGCGCTGCGATCGCAGTGGCTTGGTTCCACCTGATCGCCGTCCACATTTTGAGGTGCAACTGAAAGCATGAGCGGAGCTTGTAGCTCGTCCCACTCGTACTTTCTAGTACACACTAAAACACTG